>NWSH02000019.1:2134702-2162954 GCA_002382865.2 Heliothis virescens
AAATTTCTGCAATAGATTTTCAACCTTATCACAATGGTGGTAGGTTAATGTTTGATTGGTAAATTTTTACAGATTCGGGTACCGCGACCTGCTGTNCAAACCCTGATGCTAAACCATCCTAAAAATATCCAGTTCTCTAGAGACGACACAATTTTTCACTTCAAAGGGAAACAATTCGACAGCTGTCATAACAAAAGGTTTGGTTTATCAAGCTAATCTGTACAGACGACAGCACATCAAGTTACCACAATCTGTCAAATTTCTGCAATAGATTTTCAACCTTATCACAATGGTGGTAGGTTAATGTTTGATTGGTAAATTTTTACAGATTCGGGTACCGCGACCTGCTGTTGTCTGTACAATACCTATTTATAGATACAATACGGATGCTCTTAGAATTTCCTTCCTTCAGATCTTCATTATATTGGTGTATTTTCATCCTGTATTAAACCAGGATCAGCGTGGGATGACTTCGAGATCTCTCAATATGTTTCTATTTTAAGAGGACTCGTGTTATTAATATTTATCTATTTTTTCTATCCATAATTTTCCATGTTTTGGAAAATTGTTAAGCACGTTTGTGTGGGTCCCAGGTGTCATTTGAATATTTTTGGTAATCGCCAGAAGTCATCTTTATGTATCGAATATCCCGTGTAGCTGGAATGAAGTGAACAAGTAGACAGTCGCTCTATAAAGCACTGGTACTACTGGTACCTACTCATCTGCTTAAATACCCGATGAAGTGTTTTATTGACTACTTTCAAGTAAAGACATTGGTAGATTATATAGTGCAAAACATAATATTAACCTACTACATAATATGTAGGAGTTTGCCTTAAACAAAAGTATAGTCATTATTTCAGCCTATTTAAACTGCGGGAAATAAGACTAAAATGACCATACTATGTTTTATCATACTTCGGTGAGTCTAACGGGTGTTATGTACAGACAACAGCAGGTCAACGTATACGAATCTGTCAAATTTTACCAGTCAAACATTAACCTACCTCCATTGTGATAAGGTTGAAAATAGAGTGCAGAAATTTGACAGATTGTGGTAACTTGATGTGTGTCTGTACCTATACAAATATATATCGAGAACTTACAAAAAAGAATGACCGAAATTGAGTCACAATCTTTCATTACAGACAAACAAAATATCGGAGAAAATAAATAAAAGCTTACAAAAGGGCATAATATTGAACACAATAAATGTTTCCCAATACCGTTAATGATTGAATTATACACTTAACACTGCGTTGTGAAATATCGCCTGAACCGAATATCGGGAATGGATGCAGTCAAATATATTGACTTTAATTTCAACTATGATTTTGTCGATTACTTTGGACAATCAGTGCGTTATACTGTAAATTCGAATGGATATTTAAATAAAGCTTATTTTCCGATAAGCTGGTATTTCGTTTTTCCATTACAAATGTATATTTGTATGTTGGTATCTATACTAATATTATAAAGCTGAAGAGCTTGTTTATTTGAACGCGCTAATCTCAGGAACTACTGGTCCAATTTGAAAAATTCTTTCAGTGTTAGATAGCCCATTTATCGAGGAAGGCTATAGGCTACTTTTTATCCGGTTGCGCCGAGTAGTTCCCACGGGACACGGGTGAAACCGCTGGCAGAAGCTAGTATGGTATAACTATAGTAAAGTGATGCTGGCTGTATATTACGTTTTCACGTTTAAATTGCTAAAGTCAGTTAGAGTTTGCAGATGCTAGCAGGTCAACCTACCAACCTTCCATTATTGCAATAAGGTTGAAAATCTATTGACTAAAGTCAGATCGAGCTAAGTTTAATGTACTGGCGTTTGTGTTTCGAAAAGAATTAGATTTGTTTTAAAATTTAAGTGCGTTTTCTCATTACACTGGAGCAGGAGACGCACCCATAGATTTCATTATAAAGCCTTACGCACTCAGCATCGATGACGTCACTATAAGTCACACGTTTTGTTGGAAAAGCACACATGCTGTAGCGTAATGTATAAACGCCCTTACAGTACGAAAGAGAATACAGGAATCGGGTAGTAAAAAAACACAATACTAATAATTTGGTGAGCGAATTTTTGGAACTCTTAATTGTTTTGCTTGTTTGTTTACTTCATTAGCATTTTCTACGAAAGGAATATCCAAAAAGTTCACTGGAAACATCAAAACGGAAAACAAACTTAGATTGAAATTCAGAGAAAATATTTTTTTTGGTACTAATTTATTTTTGAATTTTTGAACGACTTCCCAGTAAGAAGTAGGTTCTCAATTATAACACCCATATTTACACATGAGCTGTCTGCTTTTATTCCGTGTTTCGGAAGGCACAATAAACTGGCGGGTCCCGGCTGGCATTTGACCATCTTNACTATATTGGACGGAGACCAGTTAGGATTTCAATTTCAGATAAAATAGCTTGCATAAACGTATTAGAAATCACCGGCTGAAAACCTATTGGTTTTCCATTTAGAAGGTCGGTGGCTAAATTCGATAGGATTTTAATTTTTCTGAGTTTTATTAGTTTACATGTTTGCTAATGTAACCGATGGGTATCGGGTTACCCGGGTAACTGGGTTGTGGAGGTCAGACAGGCAGTCGCTCCATGTAAAACGCTGGTACTCAGCTGCATTCGATTAGACTGGAAGCCGACCTCAACATAATTGGGAAAAGGTTAGGCAGATGAGATGAGCTCCTGCTTTTCTTAAATACATGGAACAAACACATTTTCTGTGTATCATTTGACAAGATTAAAAACAAATGTGTTTTCAGACTTTCTAATAAAGAGTGACTTCTGGTAACAAATGAATATTTAATTTAACACATGGTTTTTCAGGATTTACTGAGAAAAGGCTTTGTTTTGTTTCAAACGAATAAATCCTTCGCTAACAAACATTACTGGGAAATAGAACAAGCTTCAAGTTGTTTTATTTTTGTTCCATCTAAATATATCCTCGTATTTATTTAAAAATAATAAAAATAACATACAGCTTTGAGAATTTTCAGTATTAATTTTCAGCTGTTCCATTTTTAAAAACTGTTTTTCCCTTTATATTTGCGACAAACAAATGCTATAATTAGGTACACTATTACTAAGAAATCCTACATTTACATAAAGGCATTTTAAAGGCGTTCATACAAAAATGAACCTTAAAACAAATGACATTAGAATTAATTTCCATTTCAAATTAATTCATGACTCGATGTTGCGTTGTGAAAATGTCTTCCGCAGTAATATAAAAGATTTAGTTGCCATAATATTCATACTCTGGGTTGGTCCATTAACCCGGCACTTGCTTTATAAGGGTTGCCTCTTAAAAGGAAAATCTTGCGTTTCTCATAACTTTCAGCTATAACTTGGGAACGGATATTCATGATTATTTATCGGTAATATACGTCCAAAGTTTTGTTGAGAACGTAAACGTATATACAGTATGTGACTCGAGTTACTACTATCCGACTTAGTATACGATTCAACTCACACACACACACACACACACACATAATTACACACAAGTTACTGGCAAGAATTAAAGCTTAATATGAACCTACATAAATAAGGAACAATCCGTAAATACTTGCCTGTTAGCAAGCATTTAAAAGCCTCTGCAGATAGCAAACTGGTTAAAACGACTGCTTAGATAGACGGTAATCGAGAATTTAACCAAACTATTACGACAGCTAATCTTCTTAATGTTTTCACTTTAATACATCTAGCACACTTTATGATAGCCCCATCATCAAGCCGACTGACAGTAGTCCTAAAGGGGTCTTATGAGACCAGAGCATGACAATACTACCAAGCTATTATAACCGACTTCCCAAAAAAGGGGGAGGTTCTTAATTTGGATGTTTATATTAACTTTTCTAATGTTTATATTACGCATATCTCTTATCTTATCGTTTACCAACCGATTAGAACGATTATTTTTAACTATCATATTATAAGTTAATAACATAACCATATTAGCTTAGTACAAAATCATATAAAGGTCTTTACAAACTAAAAGAAGAAAGAGCGATGACCCTACCTCCCAACCGAAATTACTTTAATAAAACACGAAAATACATTTCCTTTTTCAAGGCGAGCCAGGACGATATTAACGTAAGGATACCTACTTCTGTCTGTTGTATAGTTGAGTTTTTCTGAGTATTCCGTGAACTGAGTGCTATTTGCTTTTTGTGTTTGCTCAGCAACGTAATATATCGTTTCGGTAGTAAACTGTACAACGTATGCGGAGAAATAGTAGTCTTTTCATTAAGCGTTCTTGCACACCGCAGACTAAATAGTCGGCCGACAGTCGGTTCGTTGGTAGACATAAACTTTTGTTTAGATAAAACGCCAATCCAATCTAAGTTGTCCGTTTTATACCGGCAAAAAACCACATCATCTGCCTAGCCTTTTCCCAAATGTTGGGGTCGGCTTCCAGTGTAACCAGATGCAGCTGAGAGCTATTGGTTTACATGACGCGATTGCCTATCTGACCTCCACAACCCAGTTACCCGGGCAACCCGATACCCATTGCTAAGACTGGTTTCTGGCTTCTCCTGTAACGACTGCCAAAGATGTTCAAATGACAGTCGGGATCCATTAATTTATTGCGCCTTCTGAAACACGTAAAAACTCGTTATGACAAGATTGTCACCCATCCACGGACCGACCGCGGCAAGCGTTTATTAACCTTTGTCTTAGCCAAGAGCTCTTGGCTAAGAGAAGACCACGATTCACGAGCACCGGCTAAAAAACACATTATTGTAATATCATCATTGTGAATACTAACTCTCTTCGTACTGATTTATGATCCCAACTATCGGCCGACTAAAAGTCTGCAGTGTGCAGCACTAAGTGAAATGAAAAAATTAAGTGTTTGCTGCTAGACAAAAGGTTCATAAAGAGGTCGTGACTTAGGATGAACTAAGCTGGTTTTCATTCTACGAATTGACGATTGAAATTAAGCATAGTTTAGATATACAGCGTTGTCAAGATCCAAAAGCATTTAATATTGCAATTCCTTAGATAACGTGCTTGTCGAATTAATAAATACCTGTGAATCTGCAGATATTAATAAGCTGAGGAGTTTGTTTGCATGTAATAAAGATGATTGAGGTTTAGGCGAAACTTACTAGGTTGAAAATGAGCACTTAGGATGTACTTAAAGCATTTTTGTTGCTTAAATTTGCTGATTGAAGTACCTAGTACCCACAGGACGCGGGTGAAACCGCTTGTGAAAGCTAGTTCTTTATTACTAGTCAGACATTTGACGCTTCTGGCCAGTCATTTGTAGTCAATTTAGGAGCAGTAAATTCTTTTGACGAAAACTATGACAAGATAAAAACTATATTCAGACTTTGTTACTAATAACTATAAAAGATCCAGTTCCAGCTTTATAAAACTCGCTATTATTTCACAAAACCGGCCAAGTGCGGGTCGGACTCGCGCACGAAGGGTTCCGTACCATTTTCTATGAAAACTGAATGTATCTATTACCTACAACTAGCCAAAATACAATCATTTTTCGGCAACAAAAAATAACTTTGTTTTTCATACAAAATTAAATATATGAATAACAAAGTTATAATTGGCGGTTTCACACGTTTATTGTATGGGGACCCATTTTTCTTTTTTTTTTCATTTTTAGTATTTGTTGATATAGCGGCAACGGAAATACATCATTTGTGAAAATTTCAGCTTTCTAGCTATCACGGTTACTGAGATACACCGTGGAGACAGACAAACAGACAACGAAGTCTTAATAATAGGGTCCCGTTTTACCCTTTGGATACGAAACCCTAAAAAAACAGTTCCAGCTTTATAATACCTACTACTATTTCACAAAAATCCTGAAAAACACAAACAAAGTATCCTCAAACGCTTCACAACGCTTCTCAGGAAAAACTGTCGCGTATTTTCAATTGAATTCAATTCTTTGCTATTTTCAATTAACATCTGTGTCTCCGAGGACGTTTCTTTCGTTACTACGGCTTTGTGTCCCATTGAATACTGTGCTTCCGCTTTGTCTACCCAGTTCTGTAGAAGGCTTTCCTTTTTTCCTATTGTGTGTTTTTTAAATATAGTGCGGGATGCCCCAAGGATGTGTTTTGGGTCCTTTTGTGTTTTGACTTTTTCGGTTTTTTTTTTGGTAAACGGATTGAAAATGTTATCTTTTTTTTTAAAACAATGTATAATATTCTAAAGTATGGTGTATTTAATGTCGACAAAAAAACCATATAATATGTTGACAGCTTTGAGACATCTTCTATACATATTAAAAATCAAAGTAAAATCCCGTGAACCTAAAAAGCTGAAATTTTGCATAAAGGTTAATCTTCAAACTCTCACGCGAGGGAAAAAAAGATTTCCAAAATTCCCGCGTGAAAAGAAAAAAACGGGATTTAAAGTTTTATGCGGGCAAAGCCGCTGGCAGAAGTTTGTTGCCAATATTTGTTGTTGTATTGATGAATACGGAGAGTCAAAATTAAAATTCCATGAAGTCAAAATTAATACCCGTACTAAATTCCAAACATGACATAGAAGGAAGCCAACTAACAAACATAAGCCATTTAGTTCATCAGGAATCCTGGAATCCCTACATCTATTTCCAATTACAGCTACCCGTACTAAATAAGGCTCTTTTCAAGCTTTGAATAGCATTGAATACGTACTGTAGCTTTATCTATCAGTTCTCAGAATAAGACTGTTTTACTGGCAAATGGCCGATGAATATTGCGTACCTTTTTCCTTTCATCTTTCACTTGGTTGTTTGTTTTTAATTTTGATTGGAAGCCATTAGTGGTTACAGTGGAGAGAACTGTTAGTACCATTAGGTAAATGCTAGGGGTGAATAGATATTTTATATTGTTGAGATAGTTATTTTTTGTCATTATTGCTCTGCATATATCCCAATTTTTATTTGGGGTCGGCGTAGCATGTGTTCTTCTTCCATACCTTCCTGTTTGACGTCATCATATAAGTAACATTCTTTGCATATATTTTTTTATCATATAATGACACTTTATTAAGATATATTTACAACATTCTTATACTAAAAAAAACTTAAACTAAAAACTAAAAAGCGTCAAAAAATCCCTCGCCATCGCCGTCGACCGGGAGCGTGTGCAAAAGGCTGGCAGCATTGCCACGCTGGATGGCAATGCTTAATCTTTGACCATCCAAATTCAAGCTGAACCGTTACTCGAATTGGTGTATTTTAATATGCTTTCTTATTTAAATTGAGACTAGTTATGTTCAGGTTCTTCTAACAAAATTAGTCTTTTGCTCCGTAGAAGAATATAAATCGTTAGCAGATATAATTTTTGTCTCCAATCTAAATAGCTGAGTGTATATTATATTTAAATCTTTGACATTTAAAAACAAATGATAAAATGTCGAATAGGGTAACCAGACAATTTTTTAAAAACATTTTTGTTTATTTGTGGTCCTTCAAATAAAAGGACTGCGAAGTCTTTTCAATCCTGAATAAAGGCAACATTACGTGATTCCTAAATGAGGTCCAAGTTCCCAGTACTTTCTGTAAGTGAAAATCTTTCAGTTATTATCTAGCTTTACGAGAGACGTGCAATGAAAGAATAAAGTGGAAAATATATTAGAGTACTTTCAGATGGATTAAGTTTTTTTTTATCTTGTATAAAGTATGAAAATGGAATTCTTTTTTGTACGTAAGTAATGAGTTTGACATTGTGTTACGTATTCATAGACAGCAGACGAGAGTAATATTTTTATGATAATAACCGTTATTTTTTGTGATTTTTCATGTCTTTTGTGAGGCTTTATGGTAGAATAAGTTTTCTAAATTCGTATATTTTCAGATAATGAAAGAATTTTGGGTGATTTATAAAGTAATATTTACAGGTGCACGAAATATTCATGCATTGTTAAAAGATGTTAATAATATCTAATACGATTTTTTTTATGAAACGCAAAACTGTAAATCCTAAGTAAATATTTACTTGTGTCAAGGTAATCTCTATTAAATATCTAAGTATTTTAACCTTACCTATCTAAATAAAAAGATCAAGTTTATCCGGATGTGAAAAAAGAATATTCGCTCGAAAGTGAGTATTTTTTTTGTAATCTTTTTTATCATCTTACTGCTAGGCACAGGCCTCCTCTCACATCGAGAAGGATTGAGTATTTTTAGATGACGATTTTTAGATGAGTATTTTGAGAATTAAAAGCGTAAAAGATATTTTTCCCAAACAAAAGTTTCAACATACTTTCTCACACAAAATACAAACGTTTTTTCAATAAAACTTTTCTTACAAAAGCACAAACCATACAACTGGGAGTTAATTCAAGTGAAGAAGTAGTTAGTACTGAAACTCAAGTCGGACAGCATTCGATCTTGTTGGAACTGATGTTAACAGGGTTTCACAGTAGCTTGCTTCATGTTAACACAACTTGAGAAAGATTCCAAATAAAACTAGTGATTTAGACGGTTTTGTACACGAAGGCTGCAATCGTAATTTTACTGTTAAGCCGGCACTGTTCATTTGTAAGTCTGTCTATTATAGTTTTTAAGGTGCATCATGAAATTAAATTAGAACCTATATATGCGATAATTTGTGAGAATGTATGTATGGATGTTTGTTACTTAACGAAAAAACTAATGGACGGATTTTGGTGAAATTTGGCAGTATTATAGCTTATATATCAGAATAACATATAGGCTGCTTTTTATACGGGTACAAGAAGTAGTTCCCTCGGGAAGCCGGTGAAACCGCTGGCAGAAACTAGTGTTAAAATAAAACAGGTTCACAAACAAACTAAAGTTTTACATTTCTAATCTTAATGTAAAACGAAAGTAAGCACGCTAAAACTTTTCTCAAGATTAAACTCCTTCTTAATTTAAAAGCACCTTTAAATAAATGAACCTTGCATGCTAACATTTGTATCCCACGTACACAGATTAAAGAAAAACAAATCTTATCCAAGCAAATGTCTAAGCAATCCTTTTCCTCCGCACTCAACTAACGAATGCCGCATCCACACAAAATAGGGGTAATCAATTTTATGACATCCATGTATCTTCGAACTGCACGAATTGCGTTCTTACAACGTATAAAAGTTGTTCTCAGCAATCAGCTGATTAAACCGATCTTAGCAGACAAAAATAAGCTTTAAGCTAACACAACAGAGTCTAAAATCGATTGGCAGGTTTCAAGTTTCAACCTACATATGTGAAGACGGCTTTAGTGTCTATCATGAATTTAGTAGTAAAGGAAATTAGATAAACTGGCTATTTCGTTAGTCCTAATATAGTTACGAGAAGTTAGAGTGGAGTAATATTTCTAAATAGATTGCTATAAGGGGAATTTCGTTCTTACTTGTCGTAACTTAGTTAGCGAGTTCTTGGCAAGTTGAATGTCACTTGATCTCAAGTAATTGATTCCGATGACAGTTTGCGTGAATGTTGTAATTATAATTGACCTCGCTGTTGCTTTGATCTTTTAATTTTATTTACTTGTTTATCTAGTTCATTTTATTTTTAGTTTTTTTTTATATATAATGGACGAGAATATTTTTTTTGGTGTAAGTTGATAAGTAAATACTTCCTCCAACTACTGTTGTAAATCAAAACCTGGTAACAGATTTTAATGTTCAACAATGTATACGAAAAGTATTTTACATTTTAACTTTATTTTTTTCTCTACACGTAAAACGTCTCATTACATATTCTTTTAGAAAAGTTTATAAGCAAAACGAAACTTTTAGAGTGCATTTATGAAAAAATACTGGTGCAAATTGTGGATTATCCCGCAGTCTATGACGATAACAAGTCAGAATTTTTTTGTTTCACCCCAAAGTAGTGAATTACGATTTCAAAATTTTAGACAGTTAATCAAACATGGAATCTTATCTAATTAAAAGTAACACTCATTGTTTATCCAGCAGAAATTCAACTGATATTTATTTGGAAAAAAATCCACAACTTTAACAATTATTTGTGCTCTGTAACTTCTATCAAACTACATTATTCAAAGAACATTAAAAAAAGTCTCAAAATGTAAATGTCTCTATTACATAGTAAAACGGACAACTTTACCCGCAAAAACCACCCGTATATTCCAACCGACTCGACGAATGTGTAAACTGACACCAAGACGATAGTGTGAAGTTGGTCTTACCACCTGTTTAACTTCAGAAATTCTTCGGTAGAATACTTAAATGTTGAACTAAGTATACTAACCGAGTGTCTTGGAGATACTTCAAAGTTTTGATGGAAATGTCTTACAGTTACCGTGTTTTTATTTGAAGCAGTGGCTGGAGTTACGTTTTTCGAATTTCAAATGAACTTTGATATTGTGGATACATTGTGAAGTATGTTGCCGTGGAAATATTAGTTGTTGAAAAAAGTGCTTTATCAAAGTAAAGCAAAAATAAAAAATAAAGTTTTTTGTGACATCATACATAAATTATTCAGTACGAGGCTAAGACTTAAGTCTATTGATTTAATATTCATGTCTCTTCAATTTTTCGTGACCAGCAATATATTATGTTTAGTTGACTTGCAGAAATAAGTCTGTAGTGTTATCTGAAAGAAATTATACTGTATGATTCATCTGCCGAATAAGTGTTACCCATTTTCTCCTTTTGCTATTATAATCTAAATATAATCAACATTATCTTCCTACAACATTAGTATTTAGTTATGAATTTTAAATCCATAAACAGTCATAACACCAAATGTACAAACATAAATCACAGTTAACCAAAACACTGTAAGTATATGACATTCAAATGCAGAATTAATTTTAAACAATGCACGACATCCAACACATTTATAAAATAAAGACATCAATTCTGCATACTCAATCAAAAATATATGAAGATATCTAAAATTCAGATATCCGAATATCCGAAAATCACTTGAAACAAATCTCTATGTAATAACCGCGCAGACGATAAATTGTTGGAAAGCTCCGCTTATCAGATTTAAATATCCGCAGACCGCACGGAATACTGCAGTCTCTTTTCATATTACCGGCCGGTTCTGATATAATTAGATGAATCTCCTGTTTTTGGTGGATCAAGTTATGAGAGGCGGATATTTTTATTTTGACGCCAGTTACCACGTTTTCGCACTTAGCAGTCGTAAGCTTCACAGACTAGCAATGATACCTATTCTAAAATGACATGTGAAAACAATAATTTGAGACTCATGTGCCATTTGTGTAGACAACAGCACATCAAGTTATTACAATCTGTCAAATTTCTTTAATAGATTTTCAACCTTATCACAATAGTGGAAGGTTAATGTTTGATTGGTAACATTTGACAGATTCGGGTAGTTTTACCTGCTATCGACTTTACATACCACCGAATCTTTTGTGCAGTCGACAGCTGTCAGTTTCCAAGAAACGACTAACTTATTGATACTATCGAATACACCAAAAAACGGTCAAACCTTACGGGTATTTATGCTTAAAATATATTTGAAACTATAATAAAAAAAACCTCAGTTCCGCTAAACTACGAACAACATGACAGTTTACAAAACCCAATATAAAAAGCTTTTACGCCCGCTCCTGTATTTTACACCAAATCCCAAACAGCCATTCTCTTAACAAATTCAATTCCTCGAGTATTCGTTAGAGTCCACTAGGATTATTATCATCAATGGAGTGGGTTGATAAAGGCATCGGCAGTGCAATCTGTATTGACTAGACAGACATAATGCCAAATGGAGTTAGATGGTGAAAGGTCTGCGGTTCCAGACCTGATATACAGACGTAAATATTACCTGCTACGTTTCCTTGTATTCGTGAACTGCGTAAATTGGAAACGACGCCTTTTTGTGTGCATTTCTGTTTTCGATTGAAGATTTGAGTTGGAGACAATGTTGGCTGCAGAAATGTCTCTTGATTGCAATCTTGTATGACCCAGAGATATTCTTAAAAAAGGGCGTTTTAATTTAGGCATTCCCACACACTGCTGACTAAACAGTTGCTCGACAGTTGGCCTGATAGTAGGCAATTTTGTTTTGGACATCGTGATTCAAATCAAAGTTCTTAGTCGGTCTAATGCCGGCTTATATACCTGATCGTTGTTATTTGCGCACTGCCATTTATTATAATACTAGCTTCTGCCAGCGGTTTCACCCGCGTCCCGTGGGAACTACTCAGCGTACCCGGCTAAAAAGTAGCCTATAGCCTTCCTCGATAAATGGGCTATCTAACACTGAAATAATTTTTCAAATCGGACCAGTAGGTCCTGAAATTAGCGCGTTCAAACAAACAAACTGTTCAGCTTTATTATCTATATTAGTATAGATTATACACTGATTAATGAGCCCGATCAAAGTATCGGCCGACTAATAATGTGTAGTGTACTCTAAGAGTAAAGGCGCGAGCTTGTTAATAATAAATAGTTAAACAGGTTGTAATTATGGTTTATAATAGCTAATTAAGCTCTAAATTAGGCGTGGGCTGGCCGAAATGAAACTGAAGCATAATTAATGATTCTATTCTACGTTTTTGTGAATTCGAAAATTATTATTAGCACATTATGGGCCCAATTCAGATGTACCAGTTAAAGTTTTAGATAGCTATATGACAGATAATGACATAGAAATCTTGTCAAGATTAAAAACGTTCATATCATGTATCAGAACCTCTGTACTGGCATTTACTAAATTAAACAAAGCAGTTATAAGTTTTTTCCATCCAAAAATCAAATTCAAAATCTAAGACTTTACTACATAAACCTATCAAACTTCAATTTCGGTCTCCAACATCGTTCGATATTTAGTTGCTCCCTCCTAAAGGGGTTTCGGGACTATGAAAGCCGAACGTGTCAAACGATTCGGTAGTATAATAGTGCGTTGAAATTCAATAGACAATTTGATGGTATGATAAACTTCCGAAGCTGCTGCGACGCGTGAAGTTAAATCTGTGTTCCGTATTCATGCCGTTCTATTGTAAGATTTGATGTTAGATACCACGTTATGATTGTTAACAATAGCATTTGGTATCACCAAAGCCATTACTAGCCTTTACAGGCCATCTTCTTTCCTTTCACTTAAACAGGAGCACTGCAATCTCCATTTTTTTTAAGAACTACAATTTGTTTAAATATTGCATAGATATTTTTCCTAGCCCTACACTGATAGATTTCCAAGACATTGATTGGTTTTTGAAAACTAGAAATATATAACAGATTCTGATCCATTTAACCAATTGCACCATGTGTTTTGATACGTGCATAATCGAGCACAATGCGCAAAAAATTCTAACATAATCCCAATAAAATTGAGAAAAAAGAGAGTAACAAAATGCAATGTAAAACAAAATCGACAAACATGAAAACACAGTCCATACTAAACACTACATGTAACTCCGTCTATCTAAACTCACTGAGCATCTGGGACCCAAGTTATAATCGGAAAAAACTACAGCTATGCCATGAAACGAGCAAGTTGCGAAGTAACCCAAGTTTTCACGACTCTCGTCCGAGGGGCGAGGGGGAGACTTTTAGTTGGTTTTCATGAACTTTTCAACGGAACCCCGTTTTATCTTGGAGTCGGATCTTTTTGAAGTTATTAAGTATTTGATGTTGGGTGAAAGGTTGGTGGGTACTTTGAATTCGGATGGGTTTTAGATCAGTTTAGGCACTTTTGTTTTGTGTCGTGTTTGTTTGTTTGTTTGATCATTGAAATAACGTGGTAACTAAATTAAAATTGATTTTAATTTTATTTTAACTTTCGTAAATATGTCACTTTTTTCCAAATGCTTAATACAATATTATATTTTTTTATTAAATGTGGTTAGAAATATGAATATATACCATACGAAATGAATAAATTAAAATATTCATTCATAGTAAAATAATTAAATTTATTTATTTCGTTTGGCTTTAAATGATGCCTTCTACATTTCACATATGCTACAGTCTCATATTGTTAAAGAACCATTAAAAAAAAACTATTTTTACGTTTATTTTATTATTACTTAGTCTCATCTTAGTCATGGTTATTCTTTTGCTCAAATCTATCGTAACTCTGTTCTTTGAAATATTATGTATTTACGAATATCTACCACTATCGGAACTACGTAAGAATAAAAATTCTTGTAACAAAATGCATCTTAAAACTTCATGTTACAGGCTAAAAATTCACTACATACTTATAGTTTTATTGTCGCCTCGGGAACTAAGTTTCGGATAAAAGTAAGTCCACCGTCTAAGTTCAGTCACCACGTAGATACTAGTTGTGCTTAGAATGTCGTGTACCACGTTCTAGTGCACAGCAATCGATGTATAGACTTTTGTTATGTAGAATTTTATTTGTATCTTGTTTATATTTTTTAGGTTGTGCAATAGATAAAATAAAATAAGGCCAAAAAAATTGGAAATAATTTGTTTGATATTTTTACTCAAGAATCTCAAAAACTTTATTATATGTAAAAAAAAATCTGAAGCTACTGCAGTCAATAAAAAAATTAATTCCTAATTTATTTATTTTTTTCGTTGTTCTGGGACTCCACGGTTTGTGCTAGCTAATGACTCGTGTTTATAAAACCGGGCAAGTGCGAATCGGACTCGCGCACGAAGGGTTCCGTTCCATTATCTATGAAAAATAAACGTATCTACTACCCATAACTTTGTATTTCATACAAATATGTGAATAACAAAGTTATAAGTTGCGGTTACTGCAAAAGTGCTATAACTCAAAAACTACTGACTGTATTTCGTTCAAACCAATTTTGGTTGATAGTTTTTATTAAGATCTATAACATATATTTTTTGTAGATTTTTCACTTTGGTAGTTTAGAAATTACAGGGGGGGGGGGACACATTTTAGCACTTTGAAAGTGTCTTACTCTGAAATGATTGACTTTGAGAAAAAATGGTTTTAGAAACCTCAATCTCATTTTTAAAGACCTATCTATAGACACCCCACAAGTATAGGTTAGACGAAAAAAAAATTTTTAGTTTCAGTTCCATGTATGGGGAGCCCCCTCTAATATTATTATTTTTTTTATTTTTGCATAAGAATCGTAAAGCGGTTAATGTAATACATCTACCTACCGAGTTTTAATTGTGTAGTCTTAGTGGTTTTGGAATAAAGTGGCTGTGACATACGGACGGACGGACAGACGGACAAACAGACAGACATGACGAATCTATAAGGGTTCCGTTTTTTGCCATTCGGCTACGGAACCCTAAAAATGATAAACAACAACACACTTTGTAGCATAATCACAGAGCTAATATTCTACCAAATTATCGTGCAATATAATTTTTCAGCACGCATCAAATAACCACTTAATTGAAAGCAGTTTTTATCACAAAGCAACCGCTACTCATCAACACACTCTCAACACCATAAAGCCATACAAACCTCATTCTTTTAATGAGCCACAGTCGCCACAATAAAGTACAAATTGTACAATAAAATACAAATAGTACAATAAATTACAAATAGCCGCAGCTTGATCGCGCCAAGGGTCATCGCACTAAACGACTGCCGCCGCAGCAAAGTGGTCGCGAACCAGTTGCTATGGAACAGGGGTGGTGAACCTTTTTAGGTGAACGTGCTTTTATGAAAAATGCAGTGGACGTGCTGAAAAAGGTGTAATATAGTTGTGTTAAGAATTGGGTTTGAAGAAAGCTTGGGAGTCTCTCTGTCAGTGCAATCTAAGTTTATATTGCACTTTAAAAATAGTATGTTGCACTAAAATGATGATGTTATAATATTGAATAAATCAAAAGTAATTTTAATTGGATGCACCTAAAAACGCATGTGCCTTCTTCAGCTTTGTGAGATCTCTTCACACTTGAGAATAGAAATGAAGATTAATCACCACACTCACGTTTGCCGAAGGCATCTAAATTCCGCTCTTCTCTTGTATCCTGAAAAATGCAAAGATACTGACAAAAATATACCATTTAGAGTAAGAGTCACAATCTAATTCAACAATATTTTTGATATCAAAGTTGGCACCATAACGACATCCACATTGACAAGTGCAAATTATTTTCCGCGTACCACCAGCGGTTTGCCGCCCCTGCTCCAGGCTATCAGTTGCACTCGCTACAAAGAGATGACCGCAACCCAACCGCATCATTTAAAATACTCCCCTTATGTTTATTGTAGCGATGATATTGACTCGATTATTTTATCGATTCTGCTTTTCCGATCACTTTATCGATAGTGCACCAATTTCTTTCACTATCGATGTTGGTTGATGGAAAATTGTTGTGTGATTCATTATTGGTATTTTCGTTTCAGTGAATTTATTGATGAGTAATTTTTATGTGAGTTATTATCGAAAAGTGTTTTTTAATGCGATTTCCACTTTTCTATTATATTAATTTTTATCTTATGGCTTTAGCTGGTATGCAGTGATTGACCAAATTTTACATCCATTGTATGCAAGACCAAATGGACCATAAGAGTAACCATAGAGAGTTTACCACCGTCATAGTTATAATTAAATTGTTCAACGCACCCTTAAAGTGACCTACATACCCCCCAAAACATCGTAACTGCTAAGTCGCAAACAAAGTTTCAATCTATCACTCCCAAGAAATCAACACACGCGAAATATAAGGGTAACGTAATACCAAGAGACGCACCGTGATGTATGGCGCGCTACCCTCGGGGGTGAAACTTTGAGCCGGCACAATCCCCAGGGTTGAAACTAGTCGTCGGTAAACAAAAAACGGCGAGCTTTTTGTCGGTCTTGTTCGTGATATACGGGTGGGGAGATTCGCGCGTTTTTTTTTTGTTGCAAAAAAAATATTGATAGAGGATATTTTTTATAAAAAAATAATAATACATGTATCGAAATTAAGGTCATTTTCTTTGGGAAGTCGGTTAAAGACGTCCAAAATTACGTGGTTAAAAAAGATTGGTCAGTTGAGATTTTTATCATGACGGGTTTGTTGAATAAATAAAACGAATCTTTAGCAGCAGGGGTTTAAAACATTTACTAGCTTGTAAATATTAAATTAATAAACACATGACAATAATTAGTAATAGTTTTGACATAAAATATTATATCTACTCATCTATTATAATTACCCAAGTAAACTAAAGCCAAGCAATTTACAACAAGCTCAAACATATTCAAAATGATCTCCGATAAAATTACTCAAACACTTACAAATTAAGTTTCAACTATACACCGAAAGGCCGCCATTTTACAAGTGCTTAAACTTCTACACTTAGTCAACCCTACTCGGCAATTTAATTTATTAAGCCTTAAAACTTACATAATTCAACCTACAGTGAAGCTCACAAGTTTTCAGTCTAGCCCTTCTAAGTTACATCACTTAGGGCGCACCTGATACCGCGACTGTACTTAAGTGACAGATGGGTTGGAACCCCATTAAGTGCTAACTTGAAAGTGCTTAAAAATTAATACACGAACGAGTATGGGATCATTGTGTGTGTGAGTGCTTTTATACTTACCTTGCAATATTGATGTGCTTGAGTGTAATGTTATGTTGGTAAAACTAACTTGGTTCGTTTATATTTTAAACTCCCTTTCAGGGACTTTAAAAATGTGTAATGGTAGACCTATTTTTTGCTCTGGCGAACTTCAAAACAATCTTTTTAATATTTCATACTATTCCACGGATTCACCTCCGTTCCCGAAAAACTACTTCCCGCACCCGGATAAAAAGCAAATGTCCTTGTACCGAATGCCATTTAAAATGGGTGAAATTATTATAAAACTAGCTTCTGCCAGCGGTTTCACCCGCGTCCCGTGGGAACTACTCGGTGCACCTGGATATAAAGCCTATAGCCTTCCTCGATAAATGGGCTATCTAACACTGAAATAATTTTTCAAATCGGACCAGTAGTTACTGAGATTAGCGCGTTCAAACAAACAAACTCTTCAGCTTTATAATACTAGTATAGATTAACCTGAAAACGCAATAGACAGGTTTAATAAAACAGAAGGTAAATTCTTCAGTGTGGAATATTCCAAAAATATTCCTAGTACCGTATTCCCCAAATTTCCTGCTAAAGCCCGAATTTCCACCAATAGCTGACAATATAAGTTAACTAATCGAATTACTTGGGCACCGAGGGAATTACGAGCAGATTATACGGATCTTAATTGATGAGACGGCAACAGTATTTAGTAGCTCGATCATATTATTGGATCATTCTCAGAAATGTCGCATGGAATTTGGTGTTATTTGATGAAATGTTAGATGTGAACTGGCCTTTCTGTATAGCTCCTGCAGCCGGTTTCACTCACATTTCGTGGGAACTATTCCGCGCACAGAAGTAAAAATGGCATAGAGTCTTCTAGTAGTTCTTAAAATTAGTTCCAGCAAACAAAAAAATAAAATCTTCAGCTTACTTCTTACATTTTTATAACACCAGGCAACTCCTAACCATGGGTAATTCCGATAAAAAAAGAAAAACTGTAAATTATAATACTTGGTCAAATGAAAATAACTGAGCAAATGAATTGATTTTGACGTTTGGTCATTCTATGTTTGTCAACACCTATTTTAGATAACCAGCGGGTCTTAATCGCGATGAAATTGTAAAGGTTTTACAATATCTTTTTTCTCTCCCGACGTTTCGGCCGAATTGCACCTACCGTAGTCACGGTCACGGGCTGACTGATGACAGCTAGCTAGCGACGTCTCCGTGAAGTGCAGGGTTTCTCTACTACCCTCACTTGGTTGTCATAATTTTTGACCACACCGTTCATAAACTTTTGGGTTTTCATAAATACCTACTGGTAACATTTATCAACACTGAATAGCCTCAAGTTCAATTGGCACAATTTATATTTCACAATTACTATAAAAAGTAAATAAAATAACCTAAATGTATGAAAATAATGAACATGAAATCCAAAATCAACAGACAATATTTGCTTACCTAACTAATAGGCTACGCTAAAATCAGTTGAACAAATAAAAATTCATTCCATCCCAATTAAATAAAACAAATATTGGCTCGACTCTTAATTAATTTCCTGTAACACAAATATTATCGAAGCATAATTACAAAAAATTCAACATCGAACTGAAATCATTTCGCAAATATATGAACGCAAACTTCAATAAATTGGCTTAGACCAACCAACTAGTTGATAGTTGATTAAACTTAGACCAATATGCAAATATGATATTGGCCTTTTGGTGTTGGCGCCAACAAGTTGGCCAAACTCGCCAGCTGTGTGGACCAATAGAAAGTTCCAGAACTGCAGAGCTTACCACACTGCCATAAGCGGGCTCGAACAAGTAAACTTTTCATTTTTTGTTCAGCACATCGTGTGTAATTCAGAAAATGTTTGTTCCAGAACTTTTTTCTCTAGTTCGCAGTAATTTGCAAAAAAGTTTTTATTCCAATTTTATTGCGAAAGGATCTATTTTATTTTTATATGGTTTATTTGAAGATTTGAATGAATTACTTCACTGATAACATAATTTATTAGGGAGGTATGACTGGATTATAAGATGAATGCGAATAATCAATTTGAGATAAATTCACTGCTAAAATTGTTGATGGTATTAACTACGCTAATATTAAAAAAAACATTGTTTATAACAAAATCAGTATCTACTACACAAACAAAGCTTTAAGAGCATGATATCAAAGAAACGCACTTTTTCAGTATCAACCCACTTAATTCATTAAAAAAAAAACCTCTAATAACTCGCTTACAAATTTAACCCTCGTCATAAAGTAAATACTCTTTATTAAAGTTGGCAGTATGAATGCACAGCCTTTGCCACCCGCCTCTAGTGACAAATATCTATGGACTAGACGCGGCAGACTTATGGCCCCGAGCGCAATGAGGAACTACCGCCGTCTCCTTGAAAAACGTCCAGGTTTTCTGCAACTTTAAAATTAAATCTTTTTTGCGTGCTTTTAAAGTAGTTTGAAGAAAGAGATTTTTGTTTTCCAAGTTTTTATTCTGTTTTTGTCGGGTCAGTTTGATTAACGGTGCATTCCTTATTCGCTGGTACTGTTCTGCTTTTGTTTGTTATCAAAGAAATGCGAGAGTTTCTAACTTATTATTGCAGAAAGGTTTGATTAAAATTCTTTATGAAATCGAATCTTTTGACATAAACAAAATACACTTGGGAGGATTACAAAAAATGTAAACAGAACACGCGCGCGTATTCCATTTCTAAATTCAAAGCCACAAATCTTTTTTCAAAAACTTCCTGGCTGGCAAACGAAACGTCTTTCAAACCACACATTGAATTCAAAAATGGAAGTCAAAAACGTAACTTGGTACTTTCTTAAACCTTTGGCGTTACGACGTCAGCGTTTAACAAAATGGCTGATTCATTTACGAACTCCGTAATTACGAATACGGATTTTATTCTTTTTGTGTGAATTCTAGACGTTGTGTGCCTGTATTCCTTTAATGGTTTATTTTAATAGCTTTTACCGGGAACGGTGGCTATAATAACTTCATTCCCGTGTGCAGTAATGTCAGATTTTAATGAACACTACTCTTTGTAATGTATGTGTGTGTGTGTCTGGAGGTTTAAATTGATTTTCACTGTTGGTTAAAAAGGTTTTAGTTTAAGAATTACTGCATTGTTTGACAGCGTTTAAATATTTACGTGGATAAAATTACGAGGTCATTTTGTATAAAATATTAAGACCTGATATTTTTTGTTAGGATTACAGTTACTGGTACAGATGCTAAAATAAGGATTTCTAGATTTTTTCGTGTTTTGTCGTTTTTAATCCTAATATAATTCTTATGTGAAGAGATAAGTCCTAATAAAATTTGCACTAAATAGAAAGAAAGACACTACGTCTTTCTAAGTATGTATTGGACACCCACGAGGAAACCTGGACTGTAAAGTCTGAAATCGCCAACCCGTATTGAGCAAGCGCGGTAATTAACGCTCAATCCTTCTCAATTTGAGAGGAGTATAAAGTCTGAAATCACCAACCCGCATTGAGCAAGCGTGGTGATTAACGCTCAATCCTTCTCAATTTGAGAGGAGGCCTGTGCCCAGCAGTGGGACAATAAAAAGGCTAATAAAAAAAATAAAAAAAAACTAAAAGCAAAATTTCTTTGTTACAGACTCAAAACGGGACCACTGCAACAAGACGGTGGAGATATACGAAGACGTGTCGTCCCCTCCCGTGACGTCAGAGAACTTTGGCAGGCCTCTCACTTGCACATATAGGTATGTAGGCATGTGTTGACGAGTTTGTAGTTATCGATATTTTTGCTGACTGTAGACTTCAGGCTCTGAAGTGTTCGAGCTAAGGATGTGACTGGGAACATGCTCAATTGGGAAAGACATAGAGATAAGTAATTTCCTGATCATGGTAGTTTAATAGCTTTTAGAAGCTTGTCAATGCATTTTGAGTTCCGGATTAGATTTCTGAACAAGAAAGGGATTTGTGTGAATTTATTTAGTACGAAAAGTATATACAGATGACCTTTTCTGATTTAATTCTACCAATCGAACAAACTTTCCAAGATTATGTTAAGGCTAAAATTCTTATGAAGAAATTTTACAGATTTAGGTGAGTTGATTTGCTACTATTGAATTATTAAATCCATTTGGATCCGTTGATCCGCGTGAATCCGTTTCCTTAGAATCAAACTTAAAAAAATATCGATACTATCTACTCGAGATATCGCCCAAAAATACATCGAGAGATGATACAACTTATTTATCTCATCCCTATATTCGCAACATGTAGGTCAGTAGCTTACGAACTTTCTAGAAGTTTGTTCGTACTTTTAACATTTTTGCTGTACAAAAGAAGTGATGATTGATGTTATTTGCAGGGACTTTAGTTCTTAGAGGATGAAAGAAAAACTACAAAGTAAAAGAGGGGTAGGTGTATAAAAAAGTATCATTTGAAAAAGTTTTGGGTAGGAAAAAGGTAGTTGCGGTCAGGAATGTAAGGTTATTACGTTTCTGTTTGATGGAAGTTGTTACAATATTTCAGATAGTAAGTTAAAGTTTCCGTATCGTGGAAAATTATGGACTAAATAGTTGTACTTATTTAAGATCTAGGTAAATTCTCAAAAGTCGTCGTGGCCCTAGGGAGTAAAAGCACCAATCTTTTAAGTGTGAATGTGTGGGTTCGATTCCTATTACGAAGAATTATTTTTTCATAGTATTTTTATGAGTTCTTCTTTATATTTTGGTTTTACTTTTTAACATTGTCAATTTTTATAATATTTCTTTTTATTTTTAACACTATGAATTTATTAAACTAATTACTATACTTGTAAAAAGCTTAAACTATACTGAAACTAAATGTCGTGGATATGATTAATTTAGGTAACCTANTTAACCCTCGTCATAAAGTAAATACTCTTTATTAAAGTTGGCAGTATGAATGCACAGCCTTTGCCACCCGCCTCTAGTGACAAATATCTATGGACTAGACGCGGCAGACTTATGGCCCCGAGCGCAATGAGGAACTACCGCCGTCTCCTTGAAAAACGTCCAGGTTTTCTGCAACTTTAAAATTAAATCTTTTTTGCGTGCTTTTAAAGTAGTTTGAAGAAAGAGATTTTTGTTTTCCAAGTTTTTATTCTGTTTTTGTCGGGTCAGTTTGATTAACGGTGCATTCCTTATTCGCTGGTACTGTTCTGCTTTTGTTTGTTATCAAAGAAATGCGAGAGTTTCTAACTTATTATTGCAGAAAGGTTTGATTAAAATTCTTTATGAAATCGAATCTTTTGACATAAACAAAATACACTTGGGAGGATTACAAAAAATGTAAACAGAACACGCGCGCGTATTCCATTTCTAAATTCAAAGCCACAAATCTTTTTTCAAAAACTTCCTGGCTGGCAAACGAAACGTCTTTCAAACCACACATTGAATTCAAAAATGGAAGTCAAAAACGTAACTTGGTACTTTCTTAAACCTTTGGCGTTACGACGTCAGCGTTTAACAAAATGGCTGATTCATTTACGAACTCCGTAATTACGAATACGGATTTTATTCTTTTTGTGTGAATTCTAGACGTTGTGTGCCTGTATTCCTTTAATGGTTTATTTTAATAGCTTTTACCGGGAACGGTGGCTATAATAACTTCATTCCCGTGTGCAGTAATGTCAGATTTTAATGAACACTACTCTTTGTAATGTATGTGTGTGTGTGTCTGGAGGTTTAAATTGATTTTCACTGTTGGTTAAAAAGGTTTTAGTTTAAGAATTACTGCATTGTTTGACAGCGTTTAAATATTTACGTGGATAAAATTACGAGGTCATTTTGTATAAAATATTAAGACCTGATATTTTTTGTTAGGATTACAGTTACTGGTACAGATGCTAAAATAAGGATTTCTAGATTTTTTCGTGTTTTGTCGTTTTTAATCCTAATATAATTCTTATGTGAAGAGATAAGTCCTAATAAAATTTGCACTAAATAGAAAGAAAGACACTACGTCTTTCTAAGTATGTATTGGACACCCACGAGGAAACCTGGACTGTAAAGTCTGAAATCGCCAACCCGTATTGAGCAAGCGCGGTAATTAACGCTCAATCCTTCTCAATTTGAGAGGAGTATAAAGTCTGAAATCACCAACCCGCATTGAGCAAGCGTGGTGATTAACGCTCAATCCTTCTCAATTTGAGAGGAGGCCTGTGCCCAGCAGTGGGACAATAAAAAGGCTAATAAAAAAAATAAAAAAAAACTAAAAGCAAAATTTCTTTGTTACAGACTCAAAACGGGACCACTGCAACAAGACGGTGGAGATATACGAAGACGTGTCGTCCCCTCCCGTGACGTCAGAGAACTTTGGCAGGCCTCTCACTTGCACATATAGGTATGTAGGCATGTGTTGACGAGTTTGTAGTTATCGATATTTTTGCTGACTGTAGACTTCAGGCTCTGAAGTGTTCGAGCTAAGGATGTGACTGGGAACATGCTCAATTGGGAAAGACATAGAGATAAGTAATTTCCTGATCATGGTAGTTTAATAGCTTTTAGAAGCTTGTCAATGCATTTTGAGTTCCGGATTAGATTTCTGAACAAGAAAGGGATTTGTGTGAATTTATTTAGTACGAAAAGTATATACAGATGACCTTTTCTGATTTAATTCTACCAATCGAACAAACTTTCCAAGATTATGTTAAGGCTAAAATTCTTATGAAGAAATTTTACAGATTTAGGTGAGTTGATTTGCTACTATTGAATTATTAAATCCATTTGGATCCGTTGATCCGCGTGAATCCGTTTCCTTAGAATCAAACTTAAAAAAATATCGATACTATCTACTCGAGATATCGCCCAAAAATACATCGAGAGATGATACAACTTATTTATCTCATCCCTATATTCGCAACATGTAGGTCAGTAGCTTACGAACTTTCTAGAAGTTTGTTCGTACTTTTAACATTTTTGCTGTACAAAAGAAGTGATGATTGATGTTATTTGCAGGGACTTTAGTTCTTAGAGGATGAAAGAAAAACTACAAAGTAAAAGAGGGGTAGGTGTATAAAAAAGTATCATTTGAAAAAGTTTTGGGTAGGAAAAAGGTAGTTGCGGTCAGGAATGTAAGGTTATTACGTTTCTGTTTGATGGAAGTTGTTACAATATTTCAGATAGTAAGTTAAAGTTTCCGTATCGTGGAAAATTATGGACTAAATAGTTGTACTTATTTAAGATCTAGGTAAATTCTCAAAAGTCGTCGTGGCCCTAGGGAGTAAAAGCACCAATCTTTTAAGTGTGAATGTGTGGGTTCGATTCCTATTACGAAGAATTATTTTTTCATAGTATTTTTATGAGTTCTTCTTTATATTTTGGTTTTACTTTTTAACATTGTCAATTTTTATAATATTTCTTTTTATTTTTAACACTATGAATTTATTAAACTAATTACTATACTTGTAAAAAGCTTAAACTATACTGAAACTAAATGTCGTGGATATGATTAATTTAGGTAACCTAACCTACATTTACCTTAACAACCCGTAACGGGACAACAATAGGTATTTATGGACTTCCTTATAAAAAATTACAGGACTAATATCTTTCTCACATACAGGGAGAAAGCGATAAGGAAGCCTTAAGCATTTTCGTGGGAAATAATACCCAATGATAAATTGTAGTAATTTATATGAACCAATATCGTACCACGAATGGTTTCCTTTTGTTTTTTGAGGAGAGACTTGTTTTTGCCGATGACTTTACTTGAGTCAAAATACTAGCTATAAAATATCTAGGTTATGAGTATACACCAGTAGGTGCTGTAAATGCGTCAATAGCCCAAAATCAAGGCGTTAGCGTCGTGATCAACAAGGTCGTGGGTTTCATTAAAAGGAATTCAGCGATCGTTGAAAATCAGCACTGGGGCTTTGTCTCGCGGTCTCAGCT
Source organism: Heliothis virescens (assembly GCA_002382865.2). Lineage (NCBI taxonomy): Eukaryota > Metazoa > Arthropoda > Insecta > Lepidoptera > Noctuidae > Heliothis > Heliothis virescens. The sequence goes on from NWSH02000019.1 coordinate 2,160,023, forward strand.
TCATGCTGAGTGAGGGCCGAATTGCATGGTTTATGTTATTAAATAGTATGTATGCGTCTTTAATTATACAATAAAACGCAGTTTCTTTCTTTCTTTAATCCCCACCCCCCACTCATTTTATCATGGAACTTTATTGGAGGGATAAACAGTTAATGGGCAACCAACATTTTTTTCAGTCATGCTAGCCCATGCAGTAATTTTAAAGAAAAGCGTTTAGAAATAAACAAAAACAATCCCAGAAACAAAAATATATTTCCACACAAAGACCTTGCCTAAGAAATGCTGCTTGGTTCTTTTTTAATATAAAAACTTTGTCCACAGGTTTAGAGCTTTCCGAGGGTCGCCAAAGGACTGGATACTAAGGATTAGGTTCAAAAAGTTCAAAGTTGGTACCTTGATCAATGGTACGACATGCCACAAGGGATATATGCAGGTTAGTATTTGTTTCTTACTTTTCTTATCAAAAGTTACTTTGAAAAGGTTTTACATTGTACAGACGGCAGCAACTGGAAAATTTTGCCAATCGAATATGACCACACTATTGTGGTAAGGTTTAAAAACTATTGAAGATATTATGTCGATGTACTAAAACTTTGAATTTATATATCTACTGATTTATCACTTTCATGTTTTTGAATACTTTCAAAATCTGAAAAATCTGTTTTACATTTCTCTCAGCTTCAATACATTGCCACAAAATTCATTCAATGACAGATCATCTTATCACTATAGCAATTTCTTTAGAATGTCTTAAGAAATCGCTGCAAAGAGGGGCGAGGCAAATATAAAACAAAAAGTCTTCAGTCATAAAGTCGTGAAAATCAGCCTCTACTACTAATTGAGACGACTGGTTCGCTTAAGCAATTCCACTAATTAATTTTTGAACTCGAGTGAAAGAACTCAGAACTCGAAGCGAGCCAATTTGAACGTAATTATTGAATCATTCAACGTTTGCAGATTTGTGAGTTCGCGAACTCCCAAACTTTGGGATTCCGATGTGATTTGGATTTTGTTTGCGCGTGTTTCGGATGAGGCATTAGCTGTTGTAAATAATAATTATAAAGTGATAGAAGTGTCTCAAATCGCATTAGAAAACTTTTATGTTAGGAATGATAAAAGTTGGATCTCAACAGATATTTCTCATTAATAAACCATTTCACTTAAGTAAAAAAATAAATACAACAAAGCTTAAATTAAAACTTACTTGTACTGAACTGACTAAACAGTCAGCCGACAGTTGATCCGATGGTTGGCTAAAATATTTTTTTTTTTATTCTGAATCCTTAAAAATGTTTAGTCAGTTTGATACCGTCCAAATATCTTTGTCATGTCCGTATCTCCTTATTAATTTATGAGCTCAAACCAACTATCGACCAAATAAAACATTGGTAGAGAGTACCAAAATTAAATACCTTAAAATTAACAAACAAACATTCACAGATAGTCGACGGCAACGCAAAAACAGACGTCTCCAACAGAAAGGAGCCAGGTTTGTTCTGCGGAGAAATCGAACAACCTCAGACGTTTATATCAGAAACCAACTTCGTGAAGATTGTCTTCCACGCCGACAACTTCACTGATCAAACTTACTTCAGCTTCGATTCCAGGTCAGTGGTCGACTTAAATGGGTTAATTTAATATAGAACTAAAGGGCGGACTAGATTTTCGACTCGAATTATTGGAGTTTGTTGGCAAAGTTTTTGGAATTTGATTTCGTTGATGGGTCTTTTGATGTGTTTGTAGTTTGGCAAGTATTTGAGTTATTGGAAGTGGTTATTATATTTGGTCTAATGTACTGGTTGACGTAATTAAAAGACTTGTTTACTGGTAATCGTGTATTAGTATACCAACAACACCATGTATTCCATTGATATAATGATATACTCGTAAAACAAATTAATACGAGTTGCAGAGGTCATGCTAATATTAAGAAAACTAAAAAATCCCATTCAAATAGACAAATTATGATATTCTAAGTATTGACAGAAGCAACACGATAATTGACTTTTAATTTTTATTTACATATATCAAAAATATACAGACCCACAAGATAAAATATATATATATATAAGAGGTTATATAACCCTATAATATATGAAATTGACAACCAAGTCAGCAGTTATGAAACCCCGCATTTCTCAGATCCAACTAACACAATAGATAGTGTAGTTCATGCATTTAATTTCCACAGAGCTGAGCAACAATTCGAAGTATATCTACGTTACGGGCAGCATCCAGAACTGTATCCTAATAGAAGAGGCGAAGTTGTTGCAGGGTATGTATGTGTGCACTTACCTTTCTATATTGATGCGTGTGTGTGTGTGTAGGTAAGACGTTGAAGTTTAAGATGGTTGAAGTTAGATTGTATAGATAAAACGCATACATACAATAGAAGTGCGAAAAACGTAACATAATAAAGATATGAATAAATAAATTAAAGGCATTAAAGCTCAATTAGATGACAATGCTTTTTCCGTTAATTATAAATAAAAGGTCAAATTAAAGTATATCTTAGACACCAATGGCTAATTAAAGGTAAATGAAAATATCTCGAGGAAACCTGGACTATACAGAAAGTCTGAAATCACCAACCAGTATTGAGCAAGCGTGATAAACGCTCAATCCCTTCTCTGTGTGAGAGGAGGTCTGTGCCCAGCAGTAGAAAGATAAAAAACCGGCCAAGTGCGAGTTGGACTCGCGCGCGAAGGGTTCCGTACCAAGCTGTAGTTCCACGCTTGAGTAACAGATGGCGTTGTATTCAAATTGCACTGTCTTTATAATTTATTGTATGGGGACCCCCCTTAATATATAACTTTTTTTAATTTTCAGTATTTGTTGTTATAGCGGCAACGAAAATACATCATTTGTGAAAATTTCAGCTTTCTAGCTATCACGGTTAATGAGATACAGCGTGGAGACAGACAGACAGACA
>NWSH02000019.1:2165880-2182107 GCA_002382865.2 Heliothis virescens
CAAAGTGAAAAATCTAAAAAAAATATATGTTATAGATCTTAATAAAAACTATCAACCAAAATTGGTTTGAACGAAATACAGTCAGTAGTTTTTGAGTTATAGCACTTTTTCAGTAACCGCAAACTATAACTTTGTTATTCATATATTTGTATGAAAAACAAAGTAATTTTTTGTAGGTACGTTTATTTTTCATAGATAATGGAACGGAACCCTTCGCGTGCGAGTCCGACTCGCACTTGGCCGGTTTTACCCTTTGGGTACGGAACCCTAAAAAAGCTGATGATGATGATGAAGTGATCAAATTACAATTGTACATGCAAGGTCAATATACTTACATTAAAATTCTGATTTTTTTTATAATATTTTTATACGTAGTGTCTAAAAGTTCTTGGGAGTCACGTAAAAAAATCCTTAATATTTATTTTTATACTCCGCTAAGTAGTTCTTCGTGTATATTTTTACGACGGCACGTTTCAATGTTGAGCTGCTAAAGCTTAAATTTCTTATATTTACATTATCTTTTAAGATTCACGTAGTCACAATCTGCTGCACGAGTACGAGTACATTGCGAAAAACAGTTGTTTTTTAGTGTTTATGAAATAAAAATACTAAGAATATACTTTCAATATGCTGAGAATTAATTTAGGCATGTAAGTACAAAGCACGATCTCAAAGTAAAATGTTTTTTTTACTACATTGAATCATTTAAATTTCTCATCTTCAGCATAAAATTTAATATCGGTTTACAAAGTTACACATTAAACAAATCGCTAAGAAAGTTAAGATAGAGAAGACGATAAATAATAAAGATTACATTCGTCTTATTTTACATACATCCTAACGAGATCTAATAATAGATTCATTTGGGTATTTTCATACCCCCATACCAATCCCATACCCTCCCAAGTACAGGGGGTGACTACTTCACAAACAGTACCTTCCACAAAACAAATTGCTTTAAAAAGATTATTTTTATCAAAACATAAAACAAAACATGTACGGCGTTCCACAAGGCAGTATCCCGGGCCCGACGTTATTTAAATTATTTGCCAAATTGCGATGCCGACTTCAAAGGGAATTCAAACGTACGTGATGAGCATTTTAAAGCAAATTGTTCGGAAAAGCTATTCGGCATTGTCTGCTTCCAAGTGTGATCGATTCAATGTGCTGAGATCACAAAGGGTGTTCTCAACTGGAAATATCACGTTTGTGTTTATTTAGCGTTGAACTTGATAGTTTGGTAACAATATATTACGTGTTAACGATACTTTAAAACGGTGAGTACTCAAACGACTGGTTTCAGACGTTCCAGATAAAATTATAAATATCTATCTGACAGTGCCTGATAAATATTTTTAATTTTGATTACTTTTCTATGGCATAAAATCATGTCAGATAGTTGTCTAGAACTCTTCTGTAATCTATGAAAATGGCCGTAAACCTTGTAATTTACTTAATATGTAACTATAGGTTTTTAATTAAAATGATTTTTAAATGACCAGAGGTCAGCTTTTCAGTTATTAACGAGGATAACGACCCATAACAAAAAGTTGTAAATATAAATTACCCATTAACAAAAACGGTGAATTTATTAAAATTTGTGTAATAAAAACCATAAATAAGTTCTGTAACAGTTAATTTGGCGAATGATAAATTGTTATTTGTTACCGCCGAATTTTGGTGGTGAAAGTTTTCAATAATTTAGTATCACATTGTGAACCATTTATATTCTCGTTTATTTATGATGAACAAATAATACAATCAGAAAGGCGAAGGTCGCCATTTGTATTCTAGAAACGATTTGTTTCGATATTAGTTTCAATATAATTGTCGGCCTTTTGAAAGCACTACGCGTCAGCTACGTCTATATTTCTGTGTTGGTTTATAATTTTTGACTTGCTCAAATACCTACTCAAAAATATATGCTTTCAGTTCTAGGACTACAGGCACAACTTACATAAATGCAAATATGCGTTAGACCTGGTTTAAAAAAAATATCAGAACGGTTTTATATGAAGACAAAAAAGGGTATCTAATCTTAAGAAAGTAACAAATGATGCTCCAAAAACTACTAGCAATAACAAAAGCCTTATTCGAATATAAACAAAAATACTCAACATAGATATGCCAACACATAAACGAACTCAATTGAGTAAGCATCTCATATTCCCACACGTCCCATTTGTTTCACTATAATACTGATCGTAAACGATGTGCATCTCGATATCATACTGTCACTACATATAAGTCTCAGAACCAATGGTTCGCCAACATTCGTGTTCAGAAATATCACATTTAGTTTATGTATAGAAAATACTGTATACTTCTTTTGTGCTGTGATTGTTTACATCGATGGGTACGAATTTCACTCGGCAGTGGCCAAGTCATGGGAAAATTTTAAGTTACCCAAAAAATTTAGAAATTGCACAATCTTATCAAATTCAGCAAATATATAAAATATTGAATCTTTAAGCAAGCCATTTCGAAAATTTCAAAACAATAAGAAAATACACGAACAAACCTTCCAACACAGCTTGTACCGTAAAACAAAAACGATAACGACTACAGGACGTGACTCGAAAGTTATTGATCCATAACCTCGGAGAGCTTTGGCGAAGTCGTGACACCCAATTTCAGTACCAATAAATCACTAACTCAATACTTCAAATCATCACTCGACGGCCACTGCATAAATCAAGCTAGAGTTGCCAATTACTTAAGAGGCTTATCCCGAATGTCGCAAACGTTCTAGAATCATTCTGACTGGCTCCAAATGGCTCCACTTTGGGGGGTACGTGACCGAAATGGCTTATAAATCGTGTTGAATTGTCGGCGCGGGCTCACTGCCCACCTATTATTGCAGCCACATTGATTTATGCGTTGTAATCAAGTACTCGAATTAAAGTGAGTGAGGTACACAGTTGCTGATTCTGGGATTTCTTTTTAAATTGGCGAGCCCTTTTGATGGCGCTCGAAAGGGTGATATTGGGAATGTTATTTATTTGCGTGACTGTGCACGAATTTTGCAGCGTATTTTGTTTTGCTGACGCATTTTTATAAATATGTGCGAAGGGTTCGTGTCAATATTGTTACAGCTGCAAGTCACGAAGGGCCCGTTATGCATCATCATCGTCATGAAAATCATGTTTTTTAGTTTCAAATGATCAAAAATAAACTCTAGATGTAACTTTAGTGGATAAAACTAAATAAGCATATGAAACTAAAAAAAAACTAACCGAACTCAACGTGCCAAATAATATCTTCAACTATTTTAAAAACTCAGCAAATCCAAAATTTCACAAAAAAAAAAGAAACGAAGGATCTCGAAAAATTAACAGCAGAAATTCTCCAACTAGAAGTGTCGGGGATAATGATTTCGTTTCAGCTTTGTAAGCGAATTATCTTAATGAACGAGAGCAATTTTTCTCAGGTCATATTGTGAGAGAGTGTTCCGAGATTGCCGCCTGCAAACGTGTTATGTACAGTCTGCTGCCTACCCTGGAGTGTATCCAAGAAATCTTCATTGCAGGCAAGTCTATTATCGTATTTTACAGTTGAACAGTTATCTGGTGTAATTCCCTTTATTTTAACTTAGTGGTGTTGATCATTGTTTACGATGTGAGATTTCGACTCATTTTGGCCCGCCTTTGTGTAGAATTTTTGCGAAATTGAATTTCGTCTTGATGTAAATTACTTCTGAAATCTAAGAGCAAATACATCAAAATCTTAGAATAATATTTACAGTACCTAAATTAGGTCTTTGAGCCCAATAAATTGAATTGCGTTGAAGTATTCCTTCAAAGTCATGAGGCATTGCAGAAATTTTGATAAGGGTAGGAGTCGGCTTGGACAAATGTGTTTGTTTAGGCCCAGAGCGTTAAGTATTGTTTGTCAACGCTATTTTCCCAGTACAGTTTGAGACGACAGCACTTTACAGACTTTTGCGTCAACTCTCAACAGTTTCCCTTTATTATAAAAGATAACACAATACTCGAGCGCCTTAGGCCCGAAAACAGTAAAGGAAAATATAATTCAGTACAAGTCTTGTAAGCTTTCAAATAAATTGAATTCTAACAAGAAGCAATACTTAGAATTTACATGGCTAACTGGTGTTGACTGGTTAATTTCATGCTCCCCAAGTGCTGACCACTCTACGATCCATTAACACATTGCTTCATTAATGTTGGATCGTGGACGCTTTGACTACATGCCAAGAACACGTTGATGACGTAGTCAGGTAGTGGGCAATCAACTACACTGTACACTGTAGTAAACCTAAGCTGAAATTGACACTCATGATAAAGTATGATAATTTATTATAATCTTATAGCATTATTCTTATTCTAGATATCATCTAAATACGAGACTTCCATACATAAAGCTGTACATAGAAAATGAAGAATTCAATATAGACGGACAGCGCTGCGAGAATATCATGACTTGTCCTATGAGACCCATAACTTCTGGTAAGTGGCCCAAATATTTGGAGTGCTTGATTAAAAAAATAAAACTTCCTTCCTTGTTTTCCCTATTGTTTATTTTCTGCTTTTGGGTTAGACGAAAATTGCTTTTATACGTTTATTCGTGTTTAAGCCTCTTATACGGATTCTAGTCGATAAGACTACGTTAAGTAGCAGTTTTAGTGCCAAGAAAATATTGTTCGATAAGGTTAAAGATATTACTGTTCGATCGGATACTCTACTAAAAATAGCTCCAATTACTTCGTAGTCTAGCAAAGATTACTTTTATGGCTCCACTATCGATATTCTAATTTTAGACCGACTCAAAGAGAAAATTAGTTTTCTAAATACAGTATCTTGAACGTCGAGGCGAAGCACGTTTACAGCTGGCTTGAATAGGCCACTTTGCTGATCGACCGGACCAAATCACCAATTCGAACGTTCAATTCCACTAAAAAGGCAATCGAGNGGTAGTGGGCAATCAACTACACTGTACACTGTAGTAAACCTAAGCTGAAATTGACACTCATGATGAAGTATGATAATTTATTACAATCTTATAGCATTATTCTTGTTCTCTAGATATCATCTAAATACGAGGCTTCCATACATAAAACTGTACATAGAAAATGAAGAATTCAATATAGACGGACAGCGATGCGAGAATATCATGACTTGTCCTATGAGACCCATAACTTCTGGTAAGTGGCCCAAATATTTGGAGTGCTTGATTAAAAAAATAAAAGTTCCTTCCTTGTTTTCCCTATTGTTTATTTTCTGCTTTTGGGTTATACAACAATTGCTTTTATACGTTTATTCGTGTTAAGCCTCTTATGCGGATTTTAGTCGATAAGACTACGTTAAGTAGCAGATTTAGTGCCAAGAAAATATTGTTCGATAAGGTTAAAGATATTACTGTTTGATCGGATACTCTACTAAAAATAGCTCCAATTACTTCGTAGTCTAGCAAAGATTACTTTTATGGCTCCACTATCGATATTCTAAATTTAGACCGACTCAAAGAGAAAATTAGTTTTCTAAATACAGTATCTTGAACGGCGAGGCGAAGCACGTTTACAGCTGGCTTGAATAGGCCACTTTGCTGATCGACCGGACCAAATCACCAATCACACCAAATCGAACGTTCAATTCCACTAAAATGGCAATCGAATCCGCTCCAATGTGTCTATCAGGATAGGCCTGCATCAGCAAACAGGGCTACTTGATAAAATGAGATTGCATTCGGTCGTGTAAATAGAAAGCTGGTGTTTGGGTTGGGTCTTTGTGTACCTTTTCCTGCACGAAGTCTGACGTTGATCGATTAGACTGGATCAAAAATAAAACTGGCTGCAGTTGCTTGTGATGCAAGTTGTAGACTTTGGCGTTTATTTTTGGGAGGTATAAAATGAGCGAATGTTTTTAGTTTTAAAATAAAGTGAGAAGATGTATTTTATTCTGATAGCGGCAGATGACGCTTTATTGCAAATTTCTTATTACTAAATCAAAAGACAGNGATCGACCGGACCAAATCACCAATCACACCAAATCGAACGTTCAATTCCACTAAAATGGCAATCGAATCCGCTCCAATGTGTCTATCAGGATAGGCCTGCATCAGCAAACAGGGCTACTTGATAAAATGAGATTGCATTCGGTCGTGTAAATAGAAAGCTGGTGTTTGGGTTGGGTCTTTGTGTACCTTTTCCTGCACGAAGTCTGACGTTGATCGATTAGACTGGATCAAAAATAAAACTGGCTGCAGTAGCTTGTGATGCAAGTTACGGACTCCGGCGTTTATTTTTGGGAGGTATAAAATGAGCGAGTGTTTTTAGTGTAAACATGAAGTGAGAAGATGTATATTATTCTGATAGTGGCAAATGATGCTCTATTGCAAATTCCTTATTACTAAATCAAAAAACAAATTTTAGAGAGACTATAACTCGAAATTATAGTAACACAATCTAGAAACAAAGAGTGCAAACCTTACTTTACCCCAACACTAACTTACCACAGCAAGGTGTAATAAGTTATGATACTCATAAATAACAGTTATCCAATAACCGACATTAAATCTATGCGGTCCTGTAACTCGGTCGATATTAAATTCTTAGACCGCTGCACTCGCCCGTGTTTTAGAAAAGCCAACGTATTGAAAAATTGTGTTGTAGATAGTGCGTGATTTGATTCTGTTCGTTTTATATGAATATGAAATTTGTGTATCGCTGGCTTATATTGCTCAGATGGTTTGGTATAAAGTGGTCTAACTTGTTCTGACGGGTGATCTGAATTTAGAACGATACTGCTTGTTGTATTGAGATTTTTATTTTGATGTCAACTTGTATTTATATCGATGACTTTGATATTGTGCTGAACATCTTACTCTTTTACCAAATATAATGTTATTTTATCTTACCCAGGTTCAGAAAACTGTCCCTATGATTATATAAGGATTTATGATGGGAAGGATGAGTCGGCGTCCGTGATTGGCACTTTCTGCGGTATGGGCAAGTTCCCGTACTCCATCATTGGAACTTCCCAAGACTTGTTTGTGGAGTTTGTTAGCTCTCCTGCAGGTAAAGTAACAGATAGTTGATTATTATTCCCATTTATAAACTTTAAGTTTGGCGTTGGAAATAGACTTTGATCTGGAGTTATGATTTGATTTTAAATATATTCACTGAAATACAGTAATATCAGCAGCTGTCTGTTTTGCTTCATTAATATTGTCGATAACTTCGTACAGTTTCACTTAAATTTTAAATTAAAGTATAAGATATGGCATGAAGCGTCCCTATTTAAATCATTTACAAAGTTCCCTAATACGATTTACTTACCACTTTTCTACGTACTAATATGCCATCTAATGAACTGATTATAACCATATTCCTACGTTAGGTCCACTTCTAAATACCGGCTTCCACTTCAACGTTGGCAATTGGCCTGGTCACGTCGAAGCTCCTGGATCCAAGGTCGGCACCTGTGACTGGCTGCTCACTGCTGAAACCCTGAAGAAGTCAGGGGATACCGAAGGCATCTTCCTCTCTGTAGCCCATTGGTATCCGCCTCATACCTCTTGCACGTATCTCATGCAAGGGTTCCCTGGGCAAGTCGTTAGGTTATATTTTCCAAGGTGAGTTTGTATTAGAAAAGGTTATTTTTTTCCTGATTAGATAAATAATATGTACGGAGTAAAGTAGAAATAATAATAAGACTAAGTATGAAATTATTTTGAGTAATTTTTAGAGGAAAAAGTAAAATTCAGCCACATATCACAATTGATTTTGCAAACTCAAAATTATTAATTGATGCTTTTGATAAATTGACATAATTTTATACTTTCTCAATTTTTTTAAACTAAAGCCCTAAACTACTTCTTTGCCAACAGTTTCCGAATAAACCGCATCGAATCTCCAATACAGCCATGGACTGGTGACTGCGGAGAGTCCCTCACGTTGTACGACGCTCCCAGACCTGACGATGCTCGCATCATCAAGACCTTCTGCGACACTTTCAGCAGGCCAATGGAGAAACACGACTTTGTGTCCACCGGGAACGCTATGTTCGTTAGGTTTGAAAGCAAGACTGGAAGTTACAGTGGGTAAGTTCTTAAAATATTCTTTAGTTAAATCGTTTTTATATGGACGAAATATTAAAGCATAGAATAAGAGAGGATAGGTACATACTAGTACTATAGTAGCTGAAGAGTTTATTTGAACGCGCTAATGCTAATCATCAAAAAATCTTTCAATGTTGAATAACCCATTTATTGAGTAACTGCGGAATTGAATATTCTGTCTATCTCTGGTTTTGCTTACTGGAAACAGAATTTTGCCATTATCCCCATGCAAGTAATGTCAAATTCATATCTCTAGTAAGCAAATCCAGAGATGGATAGGTTATTGGGAACGGCCGTAAGGCTATAATTTCCTTTTTATCCAGTTCCATGAAGTAGTTCTCACGGAATGCAATCGCTAGCTAGTCTTATTTATATAAAATCCAGATCCTTGAAAATAGCAACGAGCCCAGAAAACAACATAAAGCATAATTTATTGCACACTCCAACTTAATTTCGCGGTATTTTTATAGCTTTAAACCCATTAAGCAGCCCTAATGATCAGGGGTGTAATAAGGAAGGGGGGGATTTCGGTAAAACCTTCTTCGCTTATATTTGTTTACGTGAGACCTTTTGTTTAACTATCATAAAATCTGTAGGCAATGGTTTTTAAACAAATGAACGAATGCAGGGTAGAGATAATGATTTTTAGAAGTTTGTTTGGTACATACAATGTTTACTCGGACACCACGGCCTGTCGTGCAGCCGTAGCGCGGGCCGTATTGCGCGGCACGCAAACATCAACGACATCATACGTCGTGCTCTTGTTGCCGTCGGGGTACCAGCCGTACTAGAACCAAATGGCTTGGTACGCGACGATGGTAAGAGACCAGACGGGATGACGTTATTTCCTTGGAAGATGGGTAGGCCATTAGTGTGGGACGCAACCTGCGTCGATACTCTTGCGCCATCCCATCTTGCAAGTTCTGCGTGTTGTGCTGCTGCTGCCGCTGCGGCTGCGGAGAACCTCAAACGGCGAAAATATAGTAGCCTTGTTGGAAACTATATTTTCGAACCGTTTGGGGTTGAAACCCTCGGGTCGTGGGGTCCGAATGCACACTCTATTTTTAAAGAACTATCTAGGCGGCTGGTTGACGCTACCCGTGACCAAAGGGCTGGCTATTACCTTGGTCAAAGACTAAGCATTGCCATCCAGCGTGGCAATGCTGCCAGCCTTTTGGGCACGCTCCCGGTCGACAGCGACGGGGAGGAATTCTTAGACGCTTTTTAGTTTTAGTTTTAAGTTTTTTTTAGAATGTTGTAAATATATGTAAATAAATTGTTATAGATCTTAATAAAAATGTTTAATTTTAGGTATAACTTAAAAATTAGGGCCAGTATGGAGTCTTTTAACTGTCAAAGATAGAACACAGCAGATATAGACTAAGGACTAAGGGCCAATTTCACAGGTTCTAGATAAAAACTAGATAGCTATTTGACAGATAACGCCATAGAAAAATAGTTAAAATTAAAAACATTTCCATGACATTATTTATCGGGTAGCTATCTAGAACTTTGTCTGGGACCTTTGAAACTGGCCATAAGTATACTTTCCACTTGGTTACGAAAAGTAATTCTCCCTAAGAATGGGTGAAACTACGGGAAACGGCCAGTTTCTCATAAGCAAAATCCAACTACCAATTTTAAATACTTACTACAAACTCACCAAAACCTAATTTCAAAATTTCCTCCACAGATCTTCCCTATACTACTGGGCACATTACGACTTCTTCAACAACACCCGTTTTGGGGAACCAGTTCAAGGCACCGCTTGCGATGAAATCATAGCATCCTGGAAGCAGCGAGCCGGTAGACTGCGATCCCCTTTGAACACCCTGGTCTATAAGCAAGCGTCGCCGGGCGAAGACGTCCATTGTCTGTACAGATTTGTGACAGACAAACGGATTTATGCTCGAGTTATACTGACAGTTTTGAGTGTTAATTTTAAGGTGAGGAGTTTTTTTTTATTTTTGGAGAACAATCTATTACTCCCAAATGAGTAGGCACATTTTTACAGAAACGTATTCAAGAAATATACTACTGAATAAGATAATCATTCAATTGATTAAGTAATAGTTAAAACTGTATGTCTTTACTTTTGGCCGCATTTTATTTTAAAGTCATGTAAAGATTGTTTAACTTTAGGTAAGTGCCTAATCAAATGGAGCATATAAACACATTATTTCTGGTTGACCTAACCTATCTGGGTTATGTTATATGTTTTAAAAGAGCGTGAAATCTAACAAAATGTTAACATTTTCACGTCTAGTAGGTAACTATAAAGACATGAAAGTAATTCATATAGGACAAAGAAGTGGGTGGAGCATTTAATATAGTACACAGGGCGAATAACATTTTATTAGATGAAACGTTATTACACCTACACAGTACTATTTCCAGAAATAGGAACTAATTTTATGTTTATCAACCTATCTTTAAGCATTAATGGCCTAATTGGGTCTATTTATTTAGTTTGAATGTAATAATTTGTGCTGACAATATGGCTAAATATTTTTTTTTCTTATAGGAACATCCCTACACTTCAGTATCCTGTCAAAACTGTTACGAAGATCGTGCAGACAAGCTAATCATTTGGGAGCCATACCCAGCCGGTAAATCACCCAATGTCACTGCACCAGGAGTAAGCACCACACCTCTCCCACTCCATTTAGCTGTCCAGAGATCCCTTGGCTCGTGTTTATGTGCTAAACATGCAAACGCCGTGTCAAGAGCGAGACCATATAGGGTTGTTTCATCGGGTGAAAGCTTGAACCTCCAACTGATAGTTGATAATGCTCATGCAGCAGCCTCTTACTTTAAAAACCCTTCTCCACTATTTGAAGCCCGCTATGAATTTGTCCATGGTCCCCTTTGTGGGCCAGCGGTTCTGGCAGCAGCCTCTGATGGGGAAATAGTTTACCCGCATTTAGAAGCTCTAGGCTATATGGAACCGCCAAAGAGGATTCAGTGTATTTGGGATCTAGAGATTGAAGAAAAGAGGGATATATGGTTGCACTTTGAAAGCATCAAGTTTGCATCCCGTCACTGTGAGGACGGTAACATTCAGATTTATTTACCAGGACGATTAGATCCCTATTTGTCTGTATGTGGTGATAATGTATCAGAAACTGAAAAACTGCCAATACTGTCAGCCGGTGAACTAGGATTCGAGTCTTTAGATGACCCATTAGTGATTGAAAAGGAAAAGACGAGGTCTATTCGTATTGTTTTCATTGGCAGTGCGTCACCAGCACGAGCTGCCTTCAAGATTGCTTGGACTGGACTGTACCACTTACCTAAGAATTCTGACGGCACATTAATGACGTCACGATTAACTGACGGAGAAATGAAATCCTCTGACTCTAGCCATGGTTGTGATTTTATATGTCCTGGTGAAGCTTTGTGCATACCAGCTAGATTAATCTGCAATGGTGTAGTCAACTGTCCAAACGTGACATCAGGAGATCGTAAATTCTGGACAGCTGACGAAAAGAGAGCTAGAGAGGCATATTCTGAGGACAGTCTCCGACGACTGGGCTATTTGGACTTGTTGGGAGGACTTCCATTAGGTCAACTTCATGATGAAGCACCAGAGCTATGTGCAAAGGCGAGGAGTATTGGAGGTGGTGACTGGACGGCACCTGCCTTAGGTGCTGGGTTAGCGATTGCTATCGGCGTGTGCGCCCTGGGCGCGGCGTGGCGCCTGTGCTGCCGCAAGCGGTCGCCGGACGAGGAGTCGCTGGACTACTGACACGCGGCCCGCGGTGCGCCGCACGCACCGCCGTCGCTGCACTCGCGCTCCACGTCCCGCGACCTGCCGATGGACTGGAGCCTCCATTGACAGACGCTATATTGAGCGCCGGAGCCCTCCTTTGTTGATTACTGAGAACCAAGTTCTTTACGTGTTATTGTTACCCGGATAATTGTGAATATCAAATACCTAAGATTTCACACTCCTGTCAATTTTCACTAAGAATGTTTCTATATAACTCTGTATAAAAACAGTTGCGAGCAGATGCCGTTGCGTGTTGAAAGCAAATTTTGGGTAATGTACAAAATTTACGATTGCGGTGGATCGTTGGATCAGTCTAATTTGTTAACAACAACTGATGGTGTAGCCAAAAATTTCTTTGTAACTGCTCGGAGCTGTCGTTATATTTCTACTCTACTTAAGTACGCCAATTTTGAACGTATTTTATTGAAGACACGCAAATATTTACCGTGTTTAGTTTTAGGAGGGTAAGATTCCTGGCGCTCAAGTTGACGACGTTGTTTTGTAATTACTGTATATACCCTTATACCTAAATTAAACCTAACGTTAATTGATGCTTCAAACGAACGATCATAGGTTAGGGCAAGGTGATAGTAGCCAAACAGTTAAGTCATTATCAATTTAGGTAGTAATAGTTGTAATGTTTTTATAACATGGCATAAGTATTCCAGAAACAAAATCAGAGAGTGGGTTCAATTTTATGGTTTTTGGACTCATGACTTTAGTCATCAAGTTGACTTCTCTCATTAAGTGCTCGAAAAAATCGCCAATTCCTTTCATCTCCATTACTACCAGTTCATTGCCCTGATGAATAAATTCCTTTAACCTTATCAATGTCTCCCAAATGAGTATTAGAAATAGTGTCACAAGAATTTGGCGAAATTTAACGCGCACGCTGGCTTCAAAGCGATTTGACTGACTGCGAGCATCATGTAATCTACTCGTTGTACTGTAAATATATTTGACTAGATTATTAAGATCGTTACTAGAATAAGTGACGCAGATATTTTTGATTTCTCGTGTATTTTGAATATGAAAAATAATTGTATCTTCTGTTTTAGTAAGTCGATGTGCTAAGATTTTTGCAGCGCCTTCATCAGATATAGTTGTTACTAAAATATTATCCTTGACGTTCATAATTTGTCAATTTGATTACTAACAATGAGTTGCCATTTTAACTATAACATCAACTGAATCAAAAACATCCGTCGAATCCTATTTAACAAATGGATGGCAATTTCCCGGCTAGTGGCAAACCATAAGGTTTGG
Source organism: Heliothis virescens (assembly GCA_002382865.2). Taxonomy (NCBI): domain Eukaryota; kingdom Metazoa; phylum Arthropoda; class Insecta; order Lepidoptera; family Noctuidae; genus Heliothis; species Heliothis virescens. Next base: position 2,178,995 of record NWSH02000019.1, read on the forward strand.
TTATCATTATAGTTATAGTGTAATGCAATTCTCTATTAGTCGTCATTTTTTATGTCACCTTCTATCGTGCTCTTGCCAAACCAAATGAAGATGGTACCCTTATTTTTTTTTTCTAGGCAAACCAGTTAATGATGGTACTCTTAAAATTCTCCTTTTTGACCAGAAATCAACAATATCTGCCTATAATTTAAAATAAACAGTACGCACTGCAGTTAGCTATGATTAGTTCCGTATTTGCAATAATTTATATACTTGTAACATTTATTTATTAATAAACATTTATATACTTTGCACCGTTAGCTCTTAAATTGTTTTCACTGCCTTTATGATAATGCTTTGGATAATTATTGAATCAAGTATCCCTTTGTAATAATTTGTGAGCGATATCCATTATGGTTCGAGAGAATGTTAACCATGTAAAATTATTCCATAATGATATTCTTGCCCAGACTTATTTTGAATTTTCCCCAATATTATTATTTGAAACCCCATATTTTCAAAATACAATAAACAAAAAACATAAGTTTCGAATTGAGAAACTCCTCTTGTTTGTGAGAAGTCGGTTAAAATTATATAAAATTATAGTGATCTATAGATTGTCTTGTCAAAGTGTTCTTTACGGCCGCTTCCCAATAACCTATCTAACTCTTTGCGATTTGCCTTACCAGAGATAGCAAATTTAACTATTACTTGGTATCGGGCTACAGTGTTCCAATAAGTCTGATCACCTATAATAAGACAATCGCCAGACGATTATTGTACCGTGAGCTATGTGTGAGGAGTGCTCCCCGTATGTTATATACATAAACTTCATCTGTAATCAACAATACAATTATATCCTACTCAGTATACCTTCCCTTCCCTTACTATGATTCCTTGAAATAAGAACCAATAATAAAAATAAACGCTCCATCGAAAATTTCAAGCACAATATCCGCTTCGCAGATACGGCGATTCTACTCCGAAAAATTGGAGTTCACAATGAATCTTTCTTCCGCTGTGTCCGATAATCATTAGTTAATATAGCACACTCCCATGAGTCATCGAAGCGACGGTGATTGTAGGCATCTGACCTTGTAACAAATGTTTATATCTTTGCCTCAATGTTTAAATAAAAGGCCTTACTTATTTAAAAAAGAATATTGACAACAAAAATGTAAAGGATTACGTAGTTTTGCAATACAAATGATATGTGAACAAAGTCTCTCTACATTTTTGACACGTCATTAGATTTTGTTAGCATGATAGTCTGGACCGCGCGCATTTTCAGTCTCCGAAGGGGCTAATGCTTAAAAAATAAAAATATCATTTTTGCTTCACAAATTACGTTTTATTTTGAACCCTACATTTAAAAGCATAAACCCACAATTCAAATTTCCACAAATCTGGTTCAAATTTCTGCAATCGATTTTTCAACCTTATCACAATGGACGGTAGTTTAATGTTGACCCGGTAAAATTTGCAGATTCGTTTTACGTGACCTGACTGTCGTCTGACCTATTTATAAGAACTATCAAATCCATCTTGGAGATGTATTTCCAGAAGTGCTAAGATTATTCTGTGAAGCTAAGGTCACGCGTAAGACTCAAGTAAGTATCACTAACGATAGGACATCGTTATTAAACGTCTTTAGGACCAAGACGTAACGTTTTCTTATGCGTTCCTCCTGCCCAGTTTGAGATGCTCGAAATACGCAGTTTCAATTTATAACTGCAATAAAAACCTAGCCTAAATCGCATTTAGCTCTTACATCGGCTCTGTAAAGTCATATTTATTGCCCCCAATTTTAATACTGAGTAAGAAACACATACGGCCGTATCTAATATCGTCCTATCTGTTCTTTGCTATTAGAGATAGAATCGACAGATTGCTTGAACATCGGTATTAATGTCCTATCTCTAGTAAGCTAAAATGACAGATTAGGATATATTGGATCAGTCGTCAATGTATGCCTACATCAATAAATAAACGAAGATACACCTTCAAACCAGACCTAATGTTCCAAGCCGTCACGCCCTCCAGCGATTATTCAACAAAATTATTTATAGCGACAATATTTCATTGTATCTATAACGTTCAGGATCTTCATAAATCGTAAATATGACATCGACCACTTAAAATCTATAATACGGATAGCGTTTTTCATATAAGTATTGTTCGATGTTTTGTTACAATATTGAACCACCTGCCCGCCGCGCCATTTTATTTTTATGACACATTTTTATTCGGTTCTTTTTTTGAAATTGTTTGAATTGAACGTTCCATTTTGATTTATAAGTTGATTTGGCCTTTTAGAAGTACCAACTATATATACTAGCAGTTTAAAAACAAATAATTTCATACGGTGCGTACTATGGTTGGCCGCTCAGAGGAATGCGTCTGGCACCTGTCATGGTCTAGACACGACTAAGTGAATGGCACAACATAACACTGAGTCTAACAGCTTCCTCCAAAATTGAACCGCCCGCATTATTTTAAGATTATTTCCGTTTAAATTTCAGTGGAATCACTTAAAATTTATATTTTTAGATATTAAGTGCGAAACCAAAAAAAAGGTATATTCATAAAATAATATTGTTTTATTTATTCTTGTTACAAATATCACAACTGCTATTTCTATGCAATAAGAAAGTAAGTACAAATGAATTGAATCAATGCCGTAAAGCAATATTTAAACAGACTCGCATTCGGTTTATCGAGGAGGTGGTGTCTTCATCATCACTTCGCCCTACATTTTATTTATATTATACTATCCCACGACTGCCCGCCACTTATCGTACGCAACATTGTCGCCTCGTATCGCCAGCGATAACGGTCGTCAAAATGAAAGATTTTAATAACGTCTGATGTCGCAATTTCTAAGAGCCCGGAGAAAACGACGGTCAGAGCGATTCGAGAATGTTTCAGGAACTAGAACTAACATACCATTACCATCCATTGGCATTGACTGCCTTTTTTAGAATTATGACAAACGCCCATTTCTATCGGGCTAAACAAGTGAACACTTATCGGAGCTAGTTACGCGCAGAGAAAGCCTACATAAAGCTGTCCGTGGTTGAAAAAAAACAAGCGACAACGTCAACCAAAAACGTACAAGGTCAGGAAACACCGCT
>NWSH02000019.1:2182132-2193467 GCA_002382865.2 Heliothis virescens
TGAAGACACGCAAATATTTACCGTGTTTAGTTTTAGGAGGGTAAGATTCCTGGCGCTCAAGTTGACGACGTTGTTTTGTAATTATTGTATATACCCTTATACCTAAATTAAACCTAACGTTAATTGATGCTTCAAACGAACGATCATAGGTTAGGGCAAGGTGATAGTAGCCAAACAGTTAAGTCATTATCAATTTAGGTAGTAATAGTTGTAATGTTTTTATAACATGGCATAAGTATTCCTGAACAAATCAGAGAATGGGTTCAATTTTATGGTTTTTGTACTCATGACTTTAGTCATCAAGTTGACTTCTCTCATTAAGTGCTCGAAAAATCGCCAATTCCTTTCATCTCCATTATTACCAGTTCATTGCCCAAAAGAATAAATTCCTTTAACCTTATCAATGTCTCCCAAATGAGTATTAGAAATAGTGTCACAAGAATTTGGCGAAATTTTACGCGCACGCTGGCTTCAAAGCGATTTGACTGACTGCGAGCATCATGTAATCTACTCGTTGTACTGTAAATATATTTGACTAGATTATTAAGATCGTTACTAGAATAAGTGACGCAGATATTTTTGATTTCTCGTGTATTTTGAATATGAATAATAATTGTATCTTCTGTTTTAGTAAGTCGATGTGCTAAGATTTTTGCAGCGCCTTCATCAGATATAGTTGTTACTAAAATATTATCCTTGACGTTCATGATTTGTATATTTGATTACTAAGGATGAGTTGCCATTTTAACTATAATATTAACTGAATCAAAAACCTCCGCCAAATAGCATATTTAACAAATGGATGGCAATTTCCCGGCTAGTGGCAAACCATAAGGTTTGGTTATCGTTATAGTTTAATGGTGTAATGCAATTCTCTATTAGTCGTCATTTTTTATGTCACCTTCTATCGTGCTCTTGCAAAACCAAATGAAGATGGTACCCTTAATTTTTTTTTGACCAGAAATCAACAATATCTGCCTATAATTTAAAATAAACAGTACGCACTGCAGTTAGCTATGATTAGTTTGTATTTGCAATAATTTATATACTTGTAACATTTATTTATTATTAAACATTTATATACTTTGCACCGTTAGCTCTTAGATTGTTTTCACTGCCTTTATGATAATGCTTTGGATAATTATTGAATCAAGTATCCCTTTGTCATAATTTGTGAGCGATATCCATTATGGTTCGAGAGAATGTAAACCATGTAAAAGTAATTCCATAATGATTTCCTTGCCCAGAGTCATTTGAAATGTTCCCCATATTTATTATTTGATACCCCATATTTTTAAATAATAGTAATAAATAAAAAGAACAGTGATAGTATTGCAAAAAACATAAGTCGAATTGAGAACCTCCTCTTGTTTGGGAAGTCGGTTAAAAATAATATAAAATTTAGTTATATATAGATTGTCTTGTCAAACTGTCTTATACGTAAACACATCTGTAATCATAATGGATATCGCTTATAATATTTCCCTTATTTAAATAAGAACAATAATAAAAAAGAAATTAGATGGTAAAAATTGTTTGCAAAAATATTTTGAAAAGCTTTATTTTGACAGGTCATTAGATTTTGTTAGCATTTACCGGATGGGTAATGTTAAAAAATAAAAATATATTTTGTACAAATTCACGTTTTATTTAGTAACCCTACATTTGAAAGATAATGGCAGTAACGGATACTGAAACGCCACTAAATTTAAAAACACAAACATTTTTGTATCTCTCTCATTGTAGTATATTATCACCGATATCGTCTCTTTGAATGCATAGATACGAATGGTACAGAAAACAGCAGGTCAACGTATACGAATCTGTCAAATTTTACCAATCGAATATTAACCTTCCGCTCTTGTGATAAGGTTGAAAATCTAATGCAGAAATTTGACAGATTGTGGTAACTTGATGTGCTGTTATCTGTACACTATGGTATATCTATGATACACTATGGTCAGTTGGCGGGAAACTGTGAGCACGATCTAAGGGCGTTACGCATGCTAGCGAGCCGATATCTTAATTATCGGATGCAATAACAGAGATACAGGTAATACGGACACTACAGTCATATTTACGTAAATTGCTACGACGGTACGTTGACTAACGTTTGAGTACAGACGACAGCACATCAAATTTCCACAATCTGTCAAAATTCTGCAATCGCTTTCCACCTTATCACAATGGAGGAAGGTTCATGTTTGACCGGTAAAATTTGTCAGATTCGTTTACGTTGACCTGCTGTCGTCTGTACCTATTATGAAGAACTATCAAATCATCGAGATCGTCATCTTTCCAGCAGTGTAAGTATTCTGTAAGGGTAAGGCGGGTCAAGTAAGGTATCATAAACTATAGGATCTTATTAAACGTCTTTAGGATGCAAGATTAAGATAGTTTTTTTATGTGGTTCCTCCTGCAGTTTGAGACCTCAAATACGTAGGTTTCAATTTATAACTGCAATAAACCTAGCTTAATCGTTTAGCTGTACATGGCCTCGTAAAGTCATACTTACCTATTGCATTTTTAAAGCTAGTAAACACACACGGCCGTTCCTATTATTCTATCTATTATTTAGCCCCATACAAATACTTAACGTCAAATTCTTTAAGGTGAATGCGACGCCTAGAAATAAGACAAAGTAATTTCTGATGTCCCTGTTTAACTCCGAAACTTTGTGGCAGGTATATTAGAACCGCAAAAGATAAGATCACACCTCATATTGAATGTTAGCTTGGGTAAAACATGAAAAAAAAAAAAACACCGGGTTGCACTCCAGGAGTGCTGGCAGAAGTGAAAACATGAATATTAACTTTATGCGTTTTTGATATTTTTTTGAGATTATGGAATGAAAGAGCACAACTACTTTTTACTGTCATCACTTGCCCTCGATATTGAGAGTTTCTAAAAAATATCTTTTGTCCCTATGACTGTACTGGAAGGTAAACTAAAGATACCCCAACACGATTACCTAAATATAATCAAAATATAAGCACGACTCCATCTATGATTTCGAAGAATAAAAACTATACTCGTACTGAATGTACGAGTATAGTTTTTACTTGACTAACTACTTGACTTTGAAAAATTATAAATGGCGCAACACATTTTTTCTCACATGTCAATCCTCGATTTTGAGGGTTCTGGTTGAGCTAAAATTATTCAAATATATATTTGGAGTTTATTGCTGTGGCCTGGATGCTAACCTAAAGATACTCCGGCACCATTTCATTTTTTTAAATAAAAACCCAAACTCCATCTATTATTTTAAATGATAATTACTAAGCCTGACACTATTGTCAAATTTCACATGTTTGAAACGTCATAAAATATCTTACCGACCTGTACTTACGGAATTTCTATGGAATTTTGGGTTACACGATTTCGGGTTTCACATTTCGGTCACGTGATACCTGTCGCGAGTTTATATATTTTTCCCCATACAAAAAGTGCTCAACGCCGCTAAAGAAGTTTTCACTTCAAAAACACTTTATATTTGAATTTTCCGCTTCCAGGCGTCGTATTCACCTTAAAAAGCAAATCAACAGATAGAGTATTGGGATCAGTCGTCAATGTATGCCTACATCAATAAATAAACGAAGATACACCCTTCAAACCAGACCTAATGTTCCAAGCCGTCACGCGCCCTCCAGCGATTATTCACAAAATTATTTATAGCGACAATATTTCATTGTATCTATAACGTTCAGGATCTCATAAATCGTAAATATGACATCGACCACTTAAAATCTATAATACGATAGCGTTTTTCATATAACGTATTGTTCGATGTTGTTTGCAAATATTGAACCACCTGCCCGCCGGCGCCATTTTATTTTTATGACACATTTTTATTCGGTTCTCTTTTTGAAAGTTGTTTGTGAATTGAACGTTCCATTTTGATTTATAAGTTGATTGGCCATTTTTAAGAACCGAACTATTACTAGAGTTAAAAAAAAAATTGGTACTAGTAGTAGCAGGCAAGACTGGACGAATTTGACGCTAAAAGATTGGTGTCCATGTGAGGCAAAAAATAATTCGAGCTTTATTGTGAATCTTCTTAGTACAGTGCAGTAGCACGGACTCTGCGATGTATAAACGATGAAATGAATGAAATAAAAAACCGGCTATCACGGATTATGAGATACACCCTGGAAACAGACAGACAGACAGACAGCGGAGGCTTAGTAATAGGGTCCCGTCTTACCCTTTGAGTACGGAACCCTAAAAAGAGCCATAGAACTATAGTAGGTAAACCAGTTCTTATACGCAATACTTAAAGCCCGCATACTGCAAACTTTTGTCTATCTAAAGTTTGATCGTGCTCATAAGTTAGTATGAAGATAAATGATAGTACTTAGTGCGTTTATTACAACGATCAGGTATCCGACCAATACCAGACCGATTACAAATTTATAAGCATTTGAACCTTTAAAATTAACTCCCTGTCAATTATGAGACTTGTTGTATATCACCGATATCTGTCGTTTCGTTGAATGCGTAGACGCGGATGGTGCATCTATACACTATGGTCAGTTGACGGGAAATTGTGAGATAGTGTGGCACGGTGTAAAGGCGCTATGATAGGACAAATAAGTACTACAGAGGCTACCACAGGCCGTCAATTTAGTCTGCAATGTACGAAGGCTTTTATTGACCTGTATTCACCGAGGCAACTTTACGCTACATTTAAACGTAACTACCTATAAAGGTTGCATACTACATTGCTGAAGAAATGAGACCTAGGAATTGCAGCTTCAATGCCTTGCCTCTCACTTACAAAGTATAAGAGAGAGGGAGAAGTAAGTATCAGGAACATGCTTAAGGCGTTGTTTAAGTAAGTGTATGGCAATGGTGATTCGCTTCGTAAACCTTTATTGTCTCATATGGGTAAGTCAATGAGTATACTGTATAATCGAAATGTTCTAGAATTTCCTTTGGGTATTAAGTAAGGGATAGGTAGTCGCTTCATGTAAAAAAGCTAATAACTTCACAACTAGTTCCTGCAACATATCTAAGAACTACAACTTTAATACCAGCTTTCATCTACAAAATCGTAACCAAATCAGTTTATCCGTTTAAGAGCTACGGTGCTAAAAACAGGTAGACACATAATGCAGATAAATTATTTAATGCAACTCTTTTTGCTTGAGAGTTAAAATCTCCTTCAAGTAGCAAATAAGTTAGCGAATTTAAATAATAATCTCAACTGCTTTTATAAAAACGATAACCTATTTTCCACTTCAAATAAACTCCATTAAATATAGAATCACAGTTTCGCTTGACCCGCAGTTAAATAAGTGTCCAGTAAAGTTTAAAAGCTATCATAAATCGAAATCAGATTATTTTTTCACATTGAACCAAACGTCGTCCATTTTTGTTAAAAAACTTTTTTAATATGTATAAAAGTTTTTGAATAAAAAGTACTATGCCATAACTTATAGGCACACTAACAAAAAATGTTATTACTTTATCGACATACCCGTTCTGGTAGGCACCGCTTAAAAACTGAATATTTTTTATTGTAGCCATTTATTTTTGTTTATAACAAGTATTGCCGTTGAAGCCATTAAAAGTGAAATGGGAATGCAAGTGATGAAAGAAGTAGACATATTCATTCATTCTTTGGCAGCTTAAGGACTTGACTAAACTAAGGAAAATTCAGAAATTACATATACACGATTTTTTTATATCACGCATTATCTATCTATGATGATGACTATCACGCAATATCAACAGAAGCGAAATAGGACGAAAAATATAGTGCTCTTTTTTCAAGACTTCCTCACAACAGTGAGTCCTAAGTGAGCATTCTGGATGCGAAATGCGAAGAGATGCGGTGCAGCGAAAACAACAAACAGTTGATTTCCTTTGAAATGGCCCACATCACATTTCGCGGTACGAGGCACGTCGCAGTGTATTTATTATCTGTCAATTCGCTTCGGATCTCTTCGCTTTCGCTTCCAAGATTTGCCTACGCAGGACGCACCCTTAAACATCTTATCGCTTATCCGTCTTTTATTCGCCTTAATTCGAAACTCAAACACACAAGCCGGTACCTACATTTAATTAACTTTTCGACCCGCCCTATCCGTTGAACTTACTAAGAAGTTTTTATTAGTTTTTCTTCCTTTTATAAATAGATCTTTTTACTTAATTAGTTTGAGGCATTAATTGGTTTGCATGTGCAGTTGACTGGCCTAACTGTTTGCTACTAAGTTATTTACGAGTTTAGGGACTTAGTTTAGAACTTGTGGTTTGTTTCACCTTCGTAAATGTAGTGCAACCGTATCATTTAAAGTTTTTTGAGAGAATTAACCTCCATTTGTAACTTATTAAGGCTGTCATTTGAACATCTTTGGCAGTCGTTACAGGTAGTCAGAAGCCAGAAAATCTGACAACCAGTCTTGCCAAGGGGTGCCAGGTTGCCCGGGTAACTGGGTTGTGGAGGTCAGACAGGCAGTCGCTCCCATGTAAAACACTGGTTGTCAGCTGCATCCGGTTAGACTAGAAGCCGACCCCAACATAGTTGGGAAAAGGCTAGGCAGATGATGATGTAACTTATTAAGGCTTAGCTACACATGTTATCTGTGATATTCAAATAATATTTTTGTATTGCGTTTTTAACGTGGTAATTGTTATTCCGGTGGATAGTTGCGATATCGCTCGTTATCACGGGTCACCAATTTTGGCGATTACTTTGCCAGTGAAAATAATGATCCAATAATTGTACAGCCGGTCACTGGTTGTTGAAATCCATCTTTGAGATTTTTTTCACTGTTTTACTGTGATTTTTCGCTAAAATATCAAAGAGAAACTTGTCAAGCTATCGATACAAAATCAACAGCCTAAACTTAACTAAACCGCCTCATATACCACACACAAAGTTAACAAAAGAAAAGCGAGCAGAAAACATATAAATAACTTCAAACAATTCACACACAAATTAATCAAAATTGCCAAGAATAAGCGCATGAACACGCTAAGAACCAGACATTGCTTGAACGCCATTTATAAATCAAAACGTTCTTCACACGCATTCACGATTAAACAGTAATGGCGCATAAAAATATAATTTACCGCGAAACAGTCCCTTATTTTCTCTTTTATTGCTGCTAACTCTAATAGGTTGTAAATTGCTGTGTGGTTTGTAGGATTTTGACGATAGCTATAGATACGGAGAAATAGGTTTTAAGGCTAATTAAGTGGTTCCAGATCAAGTTTTAGATAGCTATCTGACAGATAAAAAACTGTACCTTTAATGTAGTTTAATTTTCTTGTAAACGGGAGTCAAGGGTTTGAGCTGAAAACCAGCGCTTGGCGACCCCTTTAGGGAAGCCAGAGCATAAGCTGACGCTCAAACCTTTTGCTTTCGGTATTATAGCTTCCATGTTAAGTGTTTATTTTTCTGTTTGCTGTAATACTGGAAACAATAAACTTCTATTCTAGATAATGTCGTAGAAAAGTAGTCAAAATTAAAAATAAAATATTAGGTAGTTGTCAGATAGTTATCCAGAACCTTATCTGAAACCTCTGAAACTAACCCAAAATGTCCAAATCTTGGCTTTAAATATAAATAAGCTATATTTGCATTCAATTTATCAAAAAATAAAAACTGCGATCATTAAAAAGACTGGTCCCGAATTTACAAAAATATTTTTCATAACAAACATACAAATTGAGCATTTCCTCCTTTTTGGATAGTCGGTAAAAAATAATACACAAAACACTATGAAAGGTTACTACACAACAAATTCGCGCGGCCGTTATGACGTCACAGCATGTTCACAAAATGGCCGAACCGAAAAAATATAAGAAACAATCAGCGAAAATTTACAGCAGCCTCCAGTTTAATGGGCCGATCCTGCAGTTATAATGAGTCACGGTGCTTTGTGGTGCAAACGATAAACTTAAGCCTAGAAAAACTATTATCGATATTTTTTTTTAGTGAATTAAAGAATAAATTGTTATACTATTTTTTATATATCGCCCGAATACCGTGGAAACTACTTTAACCCGCATAAAGAGACGTTTATATAATCTTGCTCGATAAATGAAGCTATCACATCACACTTTTTAATAAGTTTGCGTGAATGTGTGTATGTATGTTTGTTAATCTTTCACGCTAAAACTACTGGACGGATTTTGACGAAACTCGGCAGTAATATAGCTCATATAACAAAAAATATACAGGCATATTTTTATTCGGTTGCGGGAACTACTTCAGATACCAGTGGCTATATGGATAACACTGAAATAATTTTACAAATCCGATCAATGGTTCCTGAGATAAGTCCTAACAATGAAACAAAGTAATATTTAGAAACGCACAATTTGTAAGTTTGTATGTACGTTAGTAGCACCTTCTTATGACCACTTTATAAGGACTGCCCACAGCACTTTAATGGCTAAATAAAGTGAAACTACAAAGTTTCTTGTGGAATAGTCTACATAATTTATTTTATTTGTAGCCAAATCTCAATAAAGTTTTGAGTGGTAAAATATACTTTATTATCAGACAGATTGTGTACATACCTATAAGTGCACTATCTATATGATAACACATTAACTACTTTATGATAATAATTTGGTAATATATGAAAATTCTTTGGCCTTTACCGAGGTTTTCAGTAAAACTTTTCGCCTTTTTTTATCGATGGGAAATCGTGACAGCGTGAAACTTCTTGCCTTAGTTATACTTATTAAATAGATTGTATTGTTCTTTTTCTTGTAACGTACCTGGAGAAAAAAATCTCAAAACAATGATAAGTAAAAAAATATTCTATGTGCCAAAAAAAACATGTACCAAAACATAAAAAAATATTTTAAACCGATGCTTTGTCGATTTTACTATATCCCTTTTTTTATAATCGACGAAAATATATAAAAAAGAATAACCACATTCGAAACGAAAAGCACGGCCTTTTCGAAAATCCTTTCAAAAACAAAGCACCTCAGTACAACTTCTGTAGTGTGTACACTTAGACCACTCCAAGCAATACAGGGTGCTCGTAAAAAATACTCTAAACATCCAACAGAGCCATAAACGCGAATAAACGTTACGCTGTAAACGCTGAATAGTAAACCCCAGGTGTTTGTTCAGCGCTGAATATTCATGAAGAATAAACTTCAGGCCATAAATTCGTTACGTCTTACCTTTTATCTCTTACTAATAAAGCTTAAGATCGTAAACACTTCTGTTTTGCTGAATTTCTAGCACTTTCTATACTTTTTGAAGGGCCTGAGTGAAATTGCTTTAGAGCTCCTGCATACTGCAGACTTTTAGTCGGCCGATAGTTTGTACAGGCTCATTAATCAGTATGAAGATGAATGGTAGTATGCACATTACAATGATTAGATATTTTGTCGGTAAAAGACGGACTAAAAATGTGATTGGATTGGCGATTTCTCTAAAATTATTTTTTTGTCTACCAACAGACCGACTATCGGCTGACTGTCGGCCGACTGTTTAGTCTGCAGTGTGCGGAAACACTTAAAGCGCTTTAGGCTGTGAAATGAACGGACGGTTTTAAGATTGTTTGATTGTTTTGAAGAGTTTTAGAAAGTTCTTGTTTTTGAGATCGCTATAGGCATGAAATAAAACTGAGACGCGATTACAAAGTGTTCAGTCAGTCGAATTTGCCTGTTCGGACTTGAAGATTACTCCGACGATGTAATAGAAAGTGCGTAGGTATTAATTTATTTATTTTTCTAATCGATATAGATGTTTGTATGTATGTTTGTATATCCACTTGGTCAGATTATAATGTGTACTTGTAACCTAGTTTTGTTTTGCTTTCTTTTTGTCTACAGATCCATACTTTAAGTAGAGGCGCTAATAAAATACTTTAATAAAATCTCAGGAAATACTGGACCGATTTAAAAATCTTTCCGTGTTAGATAGCTCATTAAGTTCCAGCGGGAGAAACCACTAGCAGAATCTCAATCATGATTTACATGTTTTTGCCTTCTTTTGTAAAGATTTTGAAATAAAATAATAACAAGTAGGTACAAGTCATAACATCCTAACATTTTTTCTTCGACCTCTGAAGTAGTTATTCCCGTTCGTATAACTACGTTCTAAACCGTCCCTACCCCTTACTTTATAGGTTCTTTATAGTCGACCTTTGAAATTAAATCCCTACAGTTTTATTTTACGCGACAGTAAATTAAGTTTAGTGTACTTCCAGTTTACTTTTGTCTGCAAATCTGTGTAAATTCCAGTGCTCAGCACTTGTCTTGTGAAGTTTATTAGGTCATCTATTTAAGAGAATACTTACATTTTGTGTTTGTTTATCTAATTTACCTTGGGTACTTCAGACTATGGTGATTCACACACGCCGTAAGGAAAATTGATAAGTTTTCTATAATAAATAATGAGTATCAAACCCTGCGCAAGCCCAAGGTGGTGGTGAGGGCTCCCGAAGGAACATGGTGGGTTTTGGTCAGTAAGAGTTTGACACTCCCCCACACTGCATCCACAATGGGAGGTATCATATGTTGATTCCCACCAAAAAAAAGCCCAGGGTGACTTGGTGTATAAGATTTCTAATCCTTATAAAGTTGTGTGGCAAAGAAACACTTTCCTGAACACAGATGCTTGCAGTATTTAAAAATTTCAAAGCTTTTCTATCAGAGTTCAAATCTCCTCCTTTTAAACTTGTCAAAACGTCTCAAGCAACAGCGTTGATCAATACTATTGAAGACGTTACCTTTCGGCAACGTTAAATCGAAAATGCAATTTGTATGCAATTGTAAAGTTGCCGTGACAACCTAGATGTGACTAAGATTCATACGCCCAGAATCCGAATTGAATATATTGAAAATTCTTTGCCTTGAGCCAGGTCGCATTTTGGCTCATAACCCTTTAGCCTAAGGCAGCTTGATGCAAAAGAATTTTACGATAATAAAATATAAATTCAATATATTTTCAAAAGTAANGAGTCCCGTTTTACCCTTTGGGTACGGAACCCTAAAAAGCCAGTGGTGACGTGTTAATTCTTATAAAATATATCCTAACGAAGTTGTGTGGGGACCAAACACTGTTCCATTGACATACTTGCAGTATTCAAAAATTTCGAAACTTTTCTATCAGAGTTCAAATCTTTTTAAACTTGTCAAAACGTCCCAAGCAGCAGCGTTGATCAATACCATTGAAGACGTTATACCTTCGGGCAACGTTAAATCGAAAATGCAATTTGTATGCAATTGTAAAGTTGCCGTGACAACCTAGATGTGACTAAGATTCATACGCCAAGAATTCAAATTGTACATATTGAAAATTCTTTGCCTTGAGCCAGGTCGCATTTTGGCTCATAACCCTTTAGCCTAAGGC
>NWSH02000019.1:2193567-2205449 GCA_002382865.2 Heliothis virescens
TCTAAATTCAAACTTTGTTTTGTGCCAGCACTGCGATTATTGCGTGCCAGCATCGCGAACACCTACATATTTTATTTTCTAAAAATATTTAATGTACAGACACGATTTTTTACTGTTTTATTATATTATAGATAGATAGATTATGTATATATAGATATAGATAGAAGATAGATATAGATTCGTAACGTATTATTTCATATTACAAGTATAGCTGTTACAGATTACGATACTTGTCTGTTATTTTTAACACAGCACTACAAATATAAAGCGATGACATGACATGAAACATCAAATGACATAACCTTGTAATAGCGCAGTATAGATTTAGAAAAATATTGTTTACTAAATTATTTGATACTCAGTTTGGCACAAAATTATAACATTCATTGATTATTGATATAATAATGTTGTTTTAATGCTCATCAATTTTTAAAACGGTAAACAATCAGCAAAAATATTTTTTTATCGTAACTGCAACGCCATTACAAAGTTACGTCGTCAGTTCAATCGCGATGTGTCAGAAACGCATTCTCTGAGCGGCCGAACTTTAATTTCACTCCAATAGTGTACACTACCTCTAATAGTATATGTAAAGTAACTAACGGTAATAACTTTACTGAACTTTGTGACGGATTTAGTTGTAATTTTCATGTTCATCCTTATTGTTTTGAATGGGAATGTAACTCTGTGTGTTCGTCTGTCGCGGTGAAACTACTTAATCGATTTAAATGATATTTTGACACATGCAAAGATAGTGTAGAGCCTGAGAAAGTACAGACGACAGCAGGTCAACGTATACGAATCTGTCAAATTTTACCAATCAAACATTAACCTACTGCCATTGCGATAAGGTTGAAAATCTATTGCAGAAATTTGACAGATTGTGGTAACTTGATGTGCTGTTGTCTGTACAANGATAGTGTAGAGCCTGAGAAAGTACAGACGACAGCAGGTCAACGTATACGAATCTGTCAAATTTTACCAATCAAACATTAACCTACTGCCATTGCGATAAGGTTGAAAATCTATTGCAGAAATTTGACAGATTGTGGTAACTTGATGTGCTGTCGTCTCTACAAAGGCTACCATTTTTTTTTTATTATGTTTGCACACATATTATAAAAATAATATACAAAGGCTTACTTTACATCTTAGGCGTTCTCTACCAGTCAATCTTTAGGTGGAGGTGAAATGGCATAGCAGGGCTCAAGCACTTTTTACCCGGCTGCGGGAAGAGGCCCTCATCGAACGAACGATGGGTAAAACTGGATAACAGCTAGTCTTCCAGCTTGATTTCGCATTCAGATTATATTTAGTTTCAGTATATTTTTTGCTTCATTTCCTAGAAGAGCTTTTAAGACTGCTAATGAAGAGATTAATCAGCACTACTGTATAAATAGTTTATTCACTATAATCCCTCTGATAATAGTGTGAAACATAAAAGAAGGAAGTTCAAGATTTATTTTCTTCTTATTTATTTAGTAATGTTTGCACTCTCAGGGAACACGGTACTTCAGGGGAAGTGCTATTCAACTAATAAATATAACAATAAAAACGATTGACTGTCGAAGTTGTTTGCAATTAAAAAAACAAAACTGTGCCGTCCCGTGAGTGAAATTCTTCAAAATTCAGAATATCTCCTTATAAAAAGTAAAAGAGGGAATATCACAGACTATCGTTGTCTCGTGGTTTTGTCCGCCTTCACACAGTTCTTTAACACCAGCGGATTTTGTCGCGCATATAATATGCGCTTGTAGCTACAATTCCGTCAAAACGCGAGTGAAACCGCGAACTTCTTCTAGAATATATGGTACAGACGACTGCCCATCAAGTTACCACAATCTGTCAGATTTCTGCGATAGATTTTCAACCTTATCACAATAGCGGAAGGTAGATGTTCGACTGGTAAAATTTGACAGATTGGTATACGTTGACCTGCCGTTGTCTGTACAAATGCCAGAAGGTCAACCTACTTACTACAATTTTTACCAAATGAATATTAACCTTCCACTATTGTGATAAGGTTGAAAACGTTAAAGAAATTTTACAGATTAAGGTAAGTTGACCAATTTTCGTCTGTAGGTATATCAAATACAAAAACTTAATATAAGTATTCAAATCTGTGGGCTTGCTTGAAACATTCACACAAACAAACCGTTCATCTATGAATATTAGTAGCGGTATCATTGTTCGAAAATTCGAAAACTTTTGGGTAACGTCTCGCGGGGGACTAAAGGGGGAACTGAAGAACTTGGGGGATAAGTGTTATCATTGAAGTGTGTCATTAAATGTTTGGCGAGTAGTCTCTTATTGTGTGGGGGAGATAAGCGGGGGTGTAATGTAGCGTGAGTTTTTACGACGTATGCTTAGTAGGTAGTTATGATAATAATATGTTTTGAACAAGATTTTGGGCGTGTTTGGTTGTTTTGTTTGTTAGAATATCGCGAAGTGAAGTAGGTGAACTTTTTGAATTTTAATATTTTCCGATTCTTTTATGTTTCTTGAGTCAAAAATAACTTAAGTAAGCTGAAAAAAGATCGACAAGCCCCACGTACTTTCAGTGTCGTATTAACACTTCGCGTACATTATTAAAACATTTTTCGCAGATACGGTTTTATATTTCTTTTTTATTTTCAACATACTTTTTTGAAAAAAAAAAACCATTACCACTATGAAATAATTAGCTTTTAAAATGAAACACAATTATATTCCTTATATAAAACTGTTCGAGTGTTCAGTTCATACATGCCCCAAGCGGTACAGGTGCCTGTTCACAAAGTCCCCAAGCTGTCTGAGCTAAGTGCAGTTCAGGAACAGCCTGTATAACTTATAACAGGCTGCCGTGTATTGGGATTATTATTACATCTACGTAATTACAACTTACAGTGTCGCTAGCTGAAAACTCGATAGTAAAGTATAGTGAGGTTTAACTTCCAAACTCAGTTTATGAAATGGAAGTTTATGTTCAGTGACTTAAAAAGTGTTGCTATTTAATTAAAATTGATGCAGTTTTTTTACTGCTGATTTTGATGAAACGTATCTAAGAACTACCACTGGAATACTAGCTACAAATCAGTTCAGCCGCTAGAGCTAAGAGCTATGTTGATTTAGACGAATACACTGACAAGCACACATAGTGGTTAAAGTTATAACACCCCTCGTTTTGCATCGGGGATTTGAAAAACAACAAAAAGCATGAAGAAGTATACTTAACCATTTATCGTTATTGTACGTTATCCTGACGCCGGGGGCCCAAAGATGCTTAGACTCAGGTGTCAATGGCTCGTACACCGTGATCTAATTGCACGTTATGAACTTACGGCAGAGTTGTCAAACATAGACGCGATCGCCAACTCTCTCCTCGGCACCCTTGTATACAAAATTTTATGTAAAACTAGCTGATCCGGTGAACTTCGTATCACTAACCTTATAATTACTTTTTTTATAATCATATTTTCTCATCGTTTAAACCTTCCCTTAATCTCTACAAACATTTTAAAACGAAAATAAGCCCAATCGGTCCAGCAGTTCTCGAGCTTTAGCAGGACTAACGAACAGCGATTCATTTTTATATATAAGAAGAAGAATACTGCAGTGAATTTCCACATATTGAAACAGGAAGGTTTTTAATTGTGTATTTTTTGCATATTCTTGGATCATTCAACAAAGAGTATGTTAAGTATGAATGTAGATGAATTGAGAAGAAGAGATAAAAGTTGGATGGATTACGTGAAAGATAACATGAGTAAGAAGGGAATGAATGTCGGTATGATGAGAGACAGGGAGAAATGGAATTAGAGAACATATTGCGCCGACAAAGCACGAACAAGGCAGAAGAAGAAGAAGTTAATTTGTGTGTGTGTGTGTGTTAAGGATGTTTACACATACGATACAGAATTAATTCGTAGTGTGATTAGATCACCTAACTTATAATAAAATTACGAATTAATACTATTACAACCATCATTGAATACTGCCTCACAAACTTTCCCAACTCCAATAAACCAATAAATATACACAAAATAAGTAACAAAACTTATTTACCCGAACCTCTTTCCGCAACGGATTTCCCGGCGGCCATCTTCCTTTTACAGATAACGCAATATTCAGAAAAGCCTATAGCTGTGTTGCCAATGTAAAAAAAATATGTTGCAATTTAATTGAACATTCAAGAGCAACACTGGTGCGGAAATAATAGAAATAATCAAGGCTCCTCTCGCTTTATATGCAAATAAGCAATCCGCCACGGGCAACAGAGCTCTGACTAATTCCCAGAAAACAACATTTTCTGACAAAGATTATGGATATTGATAAAAAGAGAAAGGTGACTTGTTAGTTCGGGATTTGTAGATAAGTTTGTAATATTAAATGCATTTTTAGAATTTGGCGTACAATTCGGTTAAAAAGACATCGGCTAAGCAGCTTAGGTTTTGTAATTCACAAAACATCTAACTAAGTTGATCCTAATAAAACATTTTTTTTTATAACACAATTTTAAAGCACCAAGATTTATGTCAATCAGCCTATACACAGTACGAGAAGGATACAAACATACGATAATGTTGTAATTAAATATCTACTGTCATTTAAGTCAAACAAACAAAGGTTGTCCTCAGCTACACCCAAATTATATGTAGGAATGGAAAATAACATTGACCACAAAACACACCTAATAGGCACAAACATCGTCACCTTTCCGTCGTATCTGCAACAATTTATTTCATAATCTATGAACCAACGTCGCGAGGTGAAACACTGTGAGATAACTAGTTAAAATAAAACCACTATCACTTTTACGTGAGACAAATAACAAATCATTGACGTTAATTAACTCCGGGAACCTTATTGCGTTTTCCTTGTTCGTACACTATTCTAGTAGAATACTGGATTCTTGAATTTATACTGAATTTCAGTGGACGTTTTACTTTTAAAAAGCAGTCCAAAACTATAGTTTAAGTTTATTGCATTGGTGAATGACTAAAAGTATAATTTAAATTAGCCCTTTTTCCCGTGTTTGCTTGCGTCTCGAGATAACTTATGTACTTTCTGCATCCTTTTGATAATAGGGTTAAGTTTGAAAGTAGAATAGACTTCTGGACAGCTTCAAAGTTGAAAGTTATAGTTTTGTTAGCACGCATAATACAAGTTTATGAAATATCAAAACTAACAGTTATAATAGGCGATTCATTATACTAATAAAATAGCACAATTTGTGAAGTGTCCCGATATTATCAAAGCTGACTTTGATTTCCTGACATGAAAACCTTTTTCAAGAAAATCAACAAGAAATTCATACGGGGCAGTTTGTAAATAATTAAAAATAGGAAGGAATGACGAACATTCAGCATCCTTAATATGTTTAATTATTACATCAAAATATTGAACGTAAAAATATTTGTTCGCTTTGAGACTGTGTGACGGTTTATTTTACTTCCTCTTACAGTCAATGAGCCAAATATTGATAATCCTTTGACTGCGAAATACCGAAATTTCGTTTGATTTCTTTATAACCAATCAAGCATAGTTTTGATGTTTTGGTGGTTATTTTTTAACTAAGGCCCCGTCCGCACAGCGAATATTCACCGCGCGATTTTTTTCTCACAATTCTGTAACACATTCAATACAATAGGAGTAACCGCACTGGCGGTATAAAATTCGCGCGGAAGAAAAATCGCCAAATATCTGTGTTTTGATGCAAATTTCACGTTTCTTTTTGTCAGCCTATACTGTCCCACTGTTGGGCAAAGGCCAAGGCTTTCCATCAGGTGGCCAGTCCGCGAGGAAGGAATTTCACGTAATAGGTGTAATTTTGATCGCGGAATATTCGCTGTGCAGACGGGGCCTTATATTCCAAATTCCGGTATCCAGCCTGTATTGATATTTTCAGTACATACCAGAGTTTGATGCATCTTGGGCAGAACGTGAAATAGGTGAAATCCCAACAGACACTTTCGCATTTAAAATATTAGAAGGATTTGTTTCTAAATTATTATTTTTAAAATTGTGTTTTGTATTTACTCACTCTATGTATTCCAAAAACTTAAATTACAGGATAAATAATTAAGTAATATAAGCAGATCAAATAAATCTGAAAATACTGTTATTCCTGAAATACACGCCAGTTCACGGAACACAAGCTGAAAACGTTATACTCAGAATATTAATGTATGTACCAAATGTCCCAAAAACAACTAGAGCGTGTCAATAAAAACACATTTCTACAAGAAAAACAAAAGACAGAGCAATAACATGCACAGAGATATGACGAACAAACCATCCAGCTAACATTGCGTATAACGTCATTGTCTACCAATGAGAAGCAAGGATTATCACGCGGCAGAGCTAGTTATCCAATAACAGCGCGATTCCCAATTGTTTTAACTGTGACTTCGCGACATTGTACATTGCTACCTCTGTAGTTACTTATGCAAGTTTTAAGCTATTTCAGACGAGCCCATTGCATATTTTAAGGCTGTATAGACAAGCCAAGGCGACCGCAATCACAAAGTACTTACAGTTGGAGTATTCTCAACACTTTGTTATGGTAATTTTTCAGTACGAATTGCAGACATTTTTTACTACTTTATTTTGTATTCATATTGTGTTTTTGGCTGATGAAAAATTTGGGAAAAAATGCCATATGGGTTATCGAATTTGGTTGACTCCTAATTAATAATATTGGCTTTTTACTCGACTTCAAAATACCGATGCCATTTAGTACACATAAATTAAGCAACACTATGACATTTTTTATTGGATATTTCTTATTTCATGTTTACGCAAAATATTTCAAACAGTAGGTACTTAATCTACCTATCCTCTATGACCTCTAGATTTTATATGACAGATATATAATTTTAGCTTATAAAGTTATAATATCTGCATTAAACCGAAGTAGATCAACAAAGTAAATCTTTCTCTAAGAACAGTCAAAAACAAACTACATACATCGGAATTTTTAGCAACTCTCAATTTAAACAAAGCTTAAAGCAGAACCAACTAAAATACCTCCAGAAACTCGCGAAGAACTCACAAAAACTATTCGTTATTAGACGAAGACAAAGAGACTTACTTTAAAGTATAAAAAAGTAAGAAAAACAACATAAAGGGAGTGTTTCAGTGAACAACGAGCACTTTTTATTTGTGCCATAGTCCTTAGGAAGCTAGGATGTACCAAGACTGAAGGATGCTACTATTTGTTCTCGAATGATATGCGTGAAAAACTTGAAAAAATAATCTGGTTATAAAAAAACCGGTCAAGTGAATCGTTACCCCTCTTTTTTAACGATGGGAATCATCAGTATTATATGGTAGTGTCAGACTTTTACTGACTAAAACCCACCGTGTTCCTTCGGGATCCTTTGTGTGCCAGGGCGGGCTCTTTCGAACAACCCGTAGCCCCGACAGGCTCCGGCCCTAATGGGCCCCGCATGATCACATTACCCCTTAGGGTATCTATTAGGTAAGAGGAGCAGAAAACCACGTTTGTTGTATGCCCCTAAAATATTTATTTTAATTAAGTTTTCGGTACCGATTTGTTACAAGAGAAACATTTATTATCATCTATGAAAACCACTAGTTATCACGGTTCATAAGATACAGCGTCGCAACAAAAAACAGACAGACTGATAGCCAACAACGGTCTGCGTTAACTCAAAAAGAAACACACAAACATCCATATTTAGAAACACCTTTTTTGAGAATTCAGTTAAAAATACTTATCACGTCTAAACTCGGTAAAATCTCGTAGTAGAGGTAAATACGCTTCTTCCGAACAAAACTGTAGCTTCTATAGAGTTTTATTTTTTGACAAATAAACACTGACTTACTTCCTTGGCTTCATACAAATTATTTATTATAAAATATATAGTGAATAGAAGAACCATTCATTCTTGCATTTGTTTTGAGTGTACTCGTAACGAGGACTTTCTTCCTATTTCTTTAAAAAGGAAATAAATGTAAATAAGGACGAAGTAAATTCAAAGGAATGAAAAATAAAAATGCACGGTTTGTTTGATAAAATGAAAGGATTTTTGTGCTCGGACGTGGTCGGGAGGAAGAGAATTATCTTAGTACTACATTAGTAAATATTACGTGCTAATGGGGTCCATGTCCTATCTATATATCTATTCGACTCGTGCATACAGATTGTCTAAGGGTTCTTTCCAATAGAGCGTATTGTGTCGGCGCGGTTTCGGTGCGGCAAAACACAACGGCGCGTTTTTCCTCCGTCGAATTCGTTTCTGCAATAGATTTTCAACCTTATCACAATAGAGGTAGGTCAATGTTTGACTGGTAAAATTTGAGAGATTCGGGTACCGTGACCTGCTGTTGTCTGTACCTACCGCAATAGTTGGATAAGCTGCAAGGATCCTGCACTTAATGTTTTGTATGAAAACAAGTGTGCACCTATTTTTTTTTTCATTGCTTTTTGTTTAAATCCTATTCTAAGAATTGGAACAACTATATCCCACCAAAAACATTCTGTAAAAAACTAGCCAATTCTCGCTGAAGCTGCTTGTTTATCTCTAAAAAGTAATTAACTAGTTTTTTACAGAATGTTTTTGGTGGGATTTCACTTCTTTTTGTAGAAACGTGAGCTTATTGATATCTACCTAAGGCGTTATGTTGATTTCTCTAATAGTTTGGTTGGGCTTTTGAGTTTTCTAATCAGGGTCAGGGTACTCCAGATCTTCGATTATCCTAGTTTTTAGTTTTCCTTATATGTGGTCATTAAATCCTAACTCTGTTCCAAATTTCAGCTCTCTGACTTTATTGGAAGTACTAGTTATATTTTGATGATCATGAGTGAGTGAGTGTCGAAAATACGAAACTTTGCTTTCGCTTAGCTTCGAAATTAAATGACCTACAGACTTGAAATTCTGGATTTTACGTATGTGATTGCAGTTTTCTGGATGATGAAAATTTCGGCGTTCTGGTATTATCCAGAGGTTCTCAAACAGAGGCCTGAAAATGCGTCGAAATGGTTCCAGTAAAGGATGGTACGGCAGTGTTTGCTTTGCGCTCGACTTGGCGGGGGCACTGCCGTGCCCCCAAAGCGGGGGCACTGCCGTGCCCCCAAATAAATAACATCAGACTTCTACAAGACTACAAAACTCAATTTATTTTCTAAGGCAGTTTTATCTCACATTTACAATTTAAAGATGTACAAAGTTCCTTAATTGATTGTTTCGGGGGTCCCTTAAGCCGGCTTCTAAAAAACGAAGAGAATTACAAAACTGAAAGATCAGAACTGAGTCGTGTTTCAGTGGTTCCGTATGTTCTGAAATAACAAGGAAGGGAATTGAATAAAAATAAGGAAGAAGAAATACTTAATATGTGTCTGTTTTTCTTGTTTTGTAGATGGTATAAGGTGGACCCCTATTTATGAGAGCTAAATAGGGCTTTCACGCTAGTGGATTTTTTATTCGGTTTTTCCGTAACAGCAAACAATTGAAAACTATAGGTTTAAACAAACAACTAAACTAGTTAAATCCGCTAGTGTGGAAGTGCTGTAAAAATATAAGTCTTCCATATAAAGGTCATAGTATTCATACGATTTCAAACCTTCTCCAACCAAATTCAAACCATCACAACATTCCAAAAAAAAATCCTTCACCCATCAACCAAAAACAGAATCAACCACCCAAAAAATAAAGCCTAAAATTCACTGTGCCTAGTGTAACCGAAGTTCGTACGTAACAAGACACTCCATGTACCTCGCTCCTAACATTTAGTAAGGGGAAATGGAATTGGGAATCTCAAATGTCTAGGCTATGTAGTACACGCGTTCTAGCCTGAAATTCGGCCTATTTCTTCTTGGTCTTGCTACGAAATCTGTTACTGTTACGTTGGAATAGGATTTTATGAAGCTTCTTTAAAGACGTATCCACTATGTGTGTCGTTTTACGGAATTTACGCAGCATACCTATGAAAACTGCAGAGAAGATGTATATCTGGAATCAAATACATAGATATATTGATATGAAGAATGTAATTAAGCTAAACGTAATCGATAAAAAGATTTCCCGAAATCCCAATAGGAACGGGAAAAAACGGAATTTTAAGTTTTACGCGGACGAAGCCGCTGGCAGAATCTAGTATACTATATAGACCGAAAACCGGGATGATAAGCGTTTATATCATATTATAAAGCTGAAGAGTTTGTTTGTGTGTTTGTTTGTATGTTTGTTTGTTTGTTTGAACGCGCTAATCTCAGGAACTACCGGTCCGATTTGAAAAATTATTTCAGTGTTAGATAGCCCATTTATCGAGGAAGGCTATAGGCCTTTTTATCCGGGTGCGCGCAGTAGTTCCCACGGGAAAGCGGGTGAAACCGCTTGCAGAAGCTAGTTATTTAATAAGCGCATCTGCAAAAAAATCTGATTTAACAACTCGTAAGGCTATTTTAGAAGCACCTTTGCATTAATAATACTTATTTCATAACCACTTACAATACTTTAATTAGACCAACAATCAAAAAGCGCTCCAAACGTCAAACCACCACAGAATTAATCAAAGAAAACTAACCTCATTTTCGAACAACAAAAGAAAGTTTCAGTTCAGACAAGGAGCGAGGCATCAAATAGATCTTATTCCGTTCAGACGCCTTTTAGAAGGAACCCTAAGAACTTTTTCAATCAACCGGCTACTATGTCTTAAGGCAATCGGTATTAACTTAATTTGAAAGGTGATGGCATTGAAAAAGCTTAGGCCATCTATTTTATCTTTTTTTTTGTTCTTCCCTTTTCAAAAGTAATAACGGTTTTTTGTAGAATTTTTTGAATTTGAGTGTTGTTCATAGAATTTTTAGGTGAAAGTAATGTGTTAGTTTATGTTTTATTTGCTGTTACCCGCGTTATTCCTACTTATGAGAGTGAGGGAATAGGGAGTGCACCTGTGTCTGCGCAAATGCTTGTGCACTATAATATGTCCTGCGCAGCTGGCTGATCTCCTTATATGAGAACAGCCGCCGTGGCCGATAATCGGCTAGGACGCCATCATCATCATCATCATCATCATTCCTACTTATATATTACCCTGATGTATAAATTGAAGTTTTATCGAAATCTGGGAAATCATTTTTGAGTGAAAGAGTGTTAACAACATATCCAAACTTTCGAGGTTATAGCATTAGTGTGTATTATATGAATTTTGATAAAGATCAATCCTTTAGGATATATTTTATTTTATATTATTTATCTCAGTATGTCTCTTTTCTCAATGCATATGAATATGCAAAACGCAGCTAGTTTAAATAACTAGTTATATAAATGAGAACGTATGTTTGTTGGTATATATTTTACGCCATTATGATATAACTAGAGCTAGAGAATCCAATCTATTTGAAACACAGCAGTACTACGCTCTATTTTATACCAGCTTGGAATAAACTCAAAAGAAATTATAAATTGTGAATTGCAGTGTAATAAAATATGGTTATTTTATTCACTGGTTCATTATGTTTATATTCTTATTTAGTTACTGTAATATAAAAATATATTATTTTATTTCTCTGTTAGTAGTTAGTTTGTACCAGGTAGCGAAATGCGGGCTATATTTTTATGTTGAAGAATTTTAGAAATGGCACATCTTTGATAGGACCTATCTGCACATAGGTCTTATCGTATCGTCATCACCAGCTTTTTTGTCCGTCTAATAAACATGCTTGCTTTAGATGGATAGGCGATTAGGTTTCCTCAAGATGTTTTTCACAGTTAGGAAAATCCTAAGCAGCTAGACAAGGCTAGAGAGACAAAAGCAAAGTAAACCTATGTCGAGATATAATAGGCTTTATACAGATAACGTTTCTTCATATTTACATATGATATTAATGTTAGAATTACTAAAAAAAAAACACGACGTTGTACCAAATCAGTTAA
>NWSH02000019.1:2205549-2218147 GCA_002382865.2 Heliothis virescens
ATGGCGGATGTCTATTCATTTATACATTAGTTAATTGCTTTTAAAGCACTTTGTGCTACCGGTGTTTAAAGCCAGACAAGTTGAAAAGATACTCGTCGTAAATTCTCGACCTTCCAGCTTTGAGTAAAAAGAGGTCCCATTTTATGAAATAGGTTTTGATGAGGGAAACTGATAATTTATGTTCATCGTTTTTTGATAAGAATTTCGTATTTATCTACCAGATTAATTCAGAATTAAATTCATCTTTGTACAAGCAATATCTTCAACATCATTTTACATTCATATCCTCAAAAATTAGGCAATATTTTATTTTATTACTAGCTTCCGCCAGCGGTTTCACCCGCGTCCCATGGGAACTACTCCGTGCACCCGAATAGAAATTAGCCTATAGCCTTTCTCGATAAATGAGCTATCTAACACTGAAACAAACAAACTCTACAGCTTTATAATATTAGTATAGATATTTATCCAACGAGGAGACAATTGAATACCTAAGTTTAAACTTTCTTAATAATCTTTATTTCTATTTATTTATATAGGACTAGCTTTGGAATTTTACATTTATAAATTATGTTATTTTGGTATATAAACTATTTGCCATGTTCCATCAAAATCCATGTAGTTTTAGCACGGAAGAGTAACAAAGTTTTACCTCCTCAAGCAATCCTAAATGTTAAAGCAATCCAATTTAACCCCTTATTTTAATAACCCTATTATCCCAATTTCAAATTTGCCGAAACACGCCAAAATTAATCTTAAACCGTATAACACTAAATTGAACACGTAACAATTAATGGCTAATTTACAGTTATAGGTTACACCAAGGACATATGTTCCGAAACCCATTAAAGTGCTCGTCAGACTCGTACGGTTATATCTCGTTATGGGCACGTTTATGAGACTGCCTCCGGTAATGGGTTGGACATAGTCCGTTAGTTTAAGGGTTGGTTTACGTAGATGGTGTGAGAAAATCTATGGTGATAGTGCAATGGAAGGTGGGTTGTGACGTAACTGATGATTCCAGTAATAATTAAGGATGTCAATTTTAGAATATCGAATACAAAAACATCAAAGTAGGTATTCCAAATTTTAATACTGGTAAAAGATTTTAAAATTAAAGAATTTTTAAGCTGCTTTGATAAAGTATTTTCTTTTTCAGATGTGTGTGCAAGGCGTAATCAGGTATTAAAAAGATATTAATATTTAATTTTACCTAACTTTGTAAATAAGTAGACACCTACATACACAAGTTATATTAAATCAAGAATACAGATAAAATACTTAAATATACATTGGTTACACTACTACACACACACACACATACACAGACACACGACACTAGCATATCATCCTACGTCAATCTGTCATATTTTTTAATTTTAATAGATTTTCAACCTTATCACTAACTGCGGAAATCAATATTCTGTCTATCTCTGGATTTACTTACTAGTGATAGAATTTTGACATTAGCCCCATACAAGTTATGTCAAATTCCTATCTCTGGTAAGCAAATCCAGAGTTAGATAGGTTATTGGGAACGGCCGTTAGTGGAAGGTAAATTTTCGACTGGTATTTTTTTTCATGTTCGGGTAAGTTGACCGGGTTACGTCTGTACAAACAAACAAACCTAACTATATCTTTACGACACACCAGAAGGATATCACAGGTACATAACATTATCTCTTGACAAACGATGACGTCACAATATGGCCGCTGCTCCACAATACAGCAATCCGCGAAGATTAAGCTGTGGTTTAATTGTTTGTTAACCCATTCAAATTTCAGCTCTAATTAATTTAGTTTAATTACACGAGCTAACGAGCCGAGCTTAATGTGTTATTTTGTGTCTTAGCGACTGTGAGATATCTTATGGTGGAAACATCTCTTTGTGTGTTGTTCAAAATTAGTCGTTTTCCACATTTTCGCCACGGTGAGGGTTCCACTAAAATTATTCTTGAACAAAATATATCTATACGCGTTGGTGCAAGTCTTCTGCTAACATGTGTTCGCGCACAAAGGTAGCAGTTTCATGGACATTTCATGATTATTGTACAGACGCCAGCATGAGATGTTAAAGTTGACAACTTCAACATGTCAAATTTCTTCAATAGACTTTCAACGTCATCACAATCATGGAAGGTTAATTTTCGATTGGAAAAACAAACAAATAGGGGTAAGTTCATGTGCTGGCGTGTGTACAATAAATACACAAAAATGTCTAACAAATAAAAATATTTATACAACCTATTATAGACAGCCACTAAATAATGAAACGCCAACTTACAAAAATAAATTATGAACCTTAAAAAATAAACGTGGCATTCCAATTTCAACAAAAAAAAAGCTTTTTAAAATTATTCAAACAACTGACGTACGGCGTCATTTACTCAAATAAAGATTAAATAAACGTCAGTCAAATTAATTAAATAAAATAAGTAAAATATTTGCCTTTTAGAAATATTCATTTTAATTGAAATACAAGTCGAGTTTCGAAAGTCAAAGACTTAATGGTAATCAGAACGTTTATGCATTTATTCATGTTTTAATGGAAAATGTAATTTGAAGATGGAGAAAATTTTATCAGGAGATACTTAATGTCACTTCAAAGTTTTTCATTAATAACTGCTTAGTATAAATTGTTAATTGTATAATTAGGCTATTCGTAGAGTGAATCGTAGAAATTGCTTTTTTTCACGCCTCACTACATTATGAATTACTTTTTTACTACCATATTTTTTATATTTTACCACATTTTAATCGAAAATGAAAAAGAAATACAATTTAAATATTAAGGGCGTTTCTTTTAGACATATGCAAAAATAACTACATAAATAAATCACTGTCATATTACCTTTAATAAAAGTGTACAAAGTTAAACCATTCGAGACTTCCAGAAGTTAATTTAAGTACTTAAATAATAATTTTGTGTTTAATAATATTTCAACTAAAAAAAAGGTAAAAATATTACGCAAAAAGTAAACTCCTTCCCTCCCGAAAAAAAATCTAATCTGATTCTGAATCACCACCAAGCTGATTTTCCATCACCAATATCATCTTAGCATGAAAACAAAACACAAACACACACACACCCCAAGTAAAGCCAGAGCACACGATGACACAAACCTCAGAAGACGTGAGCCGTCAATGTGTACCTGGCTCATAATTTGCATGGTTAGACTTCAATGGTCGCGCAGTCAAAGACGTTGCTACTACCTATGTGGTGTTGACGGGTGGTGCAAGGGGGAAAACATTGTCTTTTACTGGGTTCTGCCAGCGGTTTTACCTGGTTTTTACAAGGGAAGTTGTACATCTTGTGCTCGGATGATAAGTAGTTGTTTATATCGTTCTGATTTCTTCAAGTTTCATCAAAATCCATACGGTTAATACTTGTTTGTGGAAAGAGGAAGAAACGTACATACAAACTTTCACATCTATACTAATATTATAAAACTGAAGAGTTTGTTTGTTTGTCTGAACGCGCTAATCTCAGGAACTACTGGTACGATTTGAAAGATTCTTTCTGTGTTAGATAGCCCATTTATCGAGAAGGCTATAGGCTACATTTATTCGGATGCGCCGAGTAGTTTCCAGGGGACGCGGGTGAAATCGCTGGTAGAACCTAGTTTATAATACCAGTAAGATATTAGTAATATTGATTTTTTTAATGAAAAAAACGATTTTGATACTAACAAAAACTACAGTAATAAATGAATAATAAAACATAAATACAATACACAATTGTAATAAAATTAATCATTTCGAAATTTGTATTCACAAAGCTTATGTCACACAGTAAAATACAGCAAGTTTCATGACAATTCAATTTAAATTCAACAGCCATTGCCGGGTATTGTAAACCTAGCCTAATGTAATATTGATGTTCAAATTGTAATTACTCGTATCACGTGCATTATGTTTCTGTAATTAAATTGGAATTTGTGAAAATATTTTAATGTATAATTTACTAATAGTTAAATTACATAACAAACTGCTAGTAATATCATCATCTGCCTAGCCTTTTCTCAACTATGTTGGGGTCAGCTAGATACCACTATTTTATGAATTTAAATGAAAATTATATGAAGTGACTTCCTACCTAACCTACACAACCCGGTTCTTTGATAACTCGATACCCTTATAAAATTGATTGTAAGACTTTCGGGTTTTTGACTACACGTAGTGAGCTAAAGATATATAAATGACTCCGACACGCGCCTCGGATCGGTGCGGACGTGTGGTTGTGACCGGTCGCAGTTATTTCGCGGTTATTTCGTGTGCTAATTTGTTATTGGTGGTTTCGCCCATTTTCGATTCCTTTTTACTCCTGAGACGGTTATATTGACTAACTCCACCCAGTGGGTGGTCTTAGAGTGAAACAAATAGACTGCAAAGTGTTTCGCTATAAACAAGTGCAGCTGATTCGTCTATCCTCCATCGGGCTTGAACCTGCGTCGCTTGTCGCGGCAGTCGTGCGTCCCCACCAACGAGCCAGGGAGATTGGTCATTGCGTAGCGAAATAGACACCCGCTACGTGAGCGCGCATCTACGTCACGCGTAGCACTCGTAGCACTCCACCGTGCTACGGCTGTGCCTGCGCGCCCTCGCATCGCCTTCGGATATATATTAGCTGCTGCGCGCGACCCGCGAACCTGTGCTACGAGCTTAAAGGTTTAGATATATATCATCAGAAAAATAAATAGAAATGCATCGCACACCACCGAAATCTCCACCCAAAGCTGACATACAGGGAAAACCGCACACCATAACTGATCCAGTGACATCAATTATTAGTAACCCACCTGGACAGATTACCCTCAGAAACAAACCAGCTCGGGCAAACAAACGCCAGTGCGTGGAAGACTCTCCAAAAAGCCCAACGAGCCCAACCAAGCAATGTTCTTGTGCTTGTGGAGATTTAAAAACTGAACTCTTAAGCATGTTACTGAGTTGGAAAGCAGAACAAGACGAGAGACTGTCACAATGGAAAGCAGATCAAGATGCTCTGCTGAAGTCTTTGGTTAAAGATGTATCTGAATTAAAACAGAATTACTCGGAGATCCAAAAAAAAACTATTGAGTTAGACAAAGGTATGACCTTCATCAATAAGGATTATGAGGATATTAAAAGCCGCGTACTTGTGATGGAAAGTCTTGAAATGGACACTAAAGTATCTCTTAGTAAGTATGAAAAAGAAATTCAGGATTTAAGAATGCAGTCAAGACCAGCATCTATCGAACTACGCAATGTTCCTATCAAAGAGAATGAAAACATAGTTGATTTGGTCTCCATTCTGACCAACATCGGAAAAGCTGTGAAGTTGGAGATAAGCAAAACTGACCTACGAGACGTCTATCGGCTTCCAGGAAAACCAGGCAACCCTAGACCAATAGTAGCAGAGTTTATCTCTGTCTCTCAAAGAAATGACCTCCTATCCAGCATCAAAACATACAATAAGAATCGTCAAGTAAGCGATAAAATCAACTCTCAACTAATTGGTTTACCTGGAGAANTATCGTTCTGATTTCTTCAAGTTTCATCAAAATCCATACGGTTAATACTTGTTTGTGGAAAGAGGAAGAAACGTACATACAAACTTTCACATCTATACTAATATTATAAAACTGAAGAGTTTGTTTGTTTGTCTGAACGCGCTAATCTCAGGAACTACTGGTACGATTTGAAAGATTCTTTCTGTGTTAGATAGCCCATTTATCGAGAAGGCTATAGGCTACATTTATTCGGATGCGCCGAGTAGTTTCCAGGGGACGCGGGTGAAATCGCTGGTAGAACCTAGTTTATAATACCAGTAAGATATTAGTAATATTGATTTTTTTAATGAAAAAAACGATTTTGATACTAACAAAAACTACAGTAATAAATGAATAATAAAACATAAATACAATACACAATTGTAATAAAATTAATCATTTCGAAATTTGTATTCACAAAGCTTATGTCACACAGTAAAATACAGCAAGTTTCATGACAATTCAATTTAAATTCAACAGCCATTGCCGGGTATTGTAAACCTAGCCTAATGTAATATTGATGTTCAAATTGTAATTACTCGTATCACGTGCATTATGTTTCTGTAATTAAATTGGAATTTGTGAAAATATTTTAATGTATAATTTACTAATAGTTAAATTACATAACAAACTGCTAGTAATATCATCATCTGCCTAGCCTTTTCTCAACTATGTTGGGGTCAGCTAGATACCACTATTTTATGAATTTAAATGAAAATTATATGAAGTGACTTCCTACCTAACCTACACAACCCGGTTCTTTGATAACTCGATACCCTTATAAAATTGATTGTAAGACTTTCGGGTTTTTGACTACACGTAGTGAGCTAAAGATATATAAATGACTCCGACACGCGCCTCGGATCGGTGCGGACGTGTGGTTGTGACCGGTCGCAGTTATTTCGCGGTTATTTCGTGTGCTAATTTGTTATTGGTGGTTTCGCCCATTTTCGATTCCTTTTTACTCCTGAGACGGTTATATTGACTAACTCCACCCAGTGGGTGGTCTTAGAGTGAAACAAATAGACTGCAAAGTGTTTCGCTATAAACAAGTGCAGCTGATTCGTCTATCCTCCATCGGGCTTGAACCTGCGTCGCTTGTCGCGGCAGTCGTGCGTCCCCACCAACGAGCCAGGGAGATTGGTCATTGCGTAGCGAAATAGACACCCGCTACGTGAGCGCGCATCTACGTCACGCGTAGCACTCGTAGCACTCCACCGTGCTACGGCTGTGCCTGCGCGCCCTCGCATCGCCTTCGGATATATATTAGCTGCTGCGCGCGACCCGCGAACCTGTGCTACGAGCTTAAAGGTTTAGATATATATCATCAGAAAAATAAATAGAAATGCATCGCACACCACCGAAATCTCCACCCAAAGCTGACATACAGGGAAAACCGCACACCATAACTGATCCAGTGACATCAATTATTAGTAACCCACCTGGACAGATTACCCTCAGAAACAAACCAGCTCGGGCAAACAAACGCCAGTGCGTGGAAGACTCTCCAAAAAGCCCAACGAGCCCAACCAAGCAATGTTCTTGTGCTTGTGGAGATTTAAAAACTGAACTCTTAAGCATGTTACTGAGTTGGAAAGCAGAACAAGACGAGAGACTGTCACAATGGAAAGCAGATCAAGATGCTCTGCTGAAGTCTTTGGTTAAAGATGTATCTGAATTAAAACAGAATTACTCGGAGATCCAAAAAAAAACTATTGAGTTAGACAAAGGTATGACCTTCATCAATAAGGATTATGAGGATATTAAAAGCCGCGTACTTGTGATGGAAAGTCTTGAAATGGACACTAAAGTATCTCTTAGTAAGTATGAAAAAGAAATTCAGGATTTAAGAATGCAGTCAAGACCAGCATCTATCGAACTACGCAATGTTCCTATCAAAGAGAATGAAAACATAGTTGATTTGGTCTCCATTCTGACCAACATCGGAAAAGCTGTGAAGTTGGAGATAAGCAAAACTGGCCTACGAGACGTCTATCGGCTTCCAGGAAAACCAGGCAACCCTAGACCAATAGTAGCAGAGTTTATCTCTGTCTCTCAAAGAAATGACCTCCTATCCAGCATCAAAACATACAATAAGAATCGTCAAGTAAGCGATAAAATCAACTCTCAACTAATTGGTTTACCTGGAGAAAAGTTTCCTATATATGTGGCAGAGTACCAGACCCCAGCAGTAAGGAAATTCTTCTATGAATGTCGTCAATTTGCAAAAGCTCATAAAATATCCTGCTGGTATTCGAATGGGAAAATTTTTATGCGGAAAAGTCAAAATGAAAAGCCAATAGAAATTAAGTCCGAGCGTTGTATGTCTGATCTAGTAAATAACATATGACTGATATTCTATCCAATTACTTCATACTGTTTGATAAAACTTTATATGCATGTTTTAATTATTCTGTTTTTCTGTTGTAAAATTATTTTTTCTGATCATACATTTAATCATGGATCTGTGG
This sequence comes from Heliothis virescens, assembly GCA_002382865.2. NCBI lineage: Eukaryota > Metazoa > Arthropoda > Insecta > Lepidoptera > Noctuidae > Heliothis > Heliothis virescens. The sequence goes on from NWSH02000019.1 coordinate 2,213,549, forward strand.
CACTGTTTTTGCTTATGTTTAATCTGCAAGACTATGGCTAGGAAACGTAAAACTAATAATCTAAAGTTGGGGCTGCTTAATGTACGGTCGCTTAATACTGGCCAGGATGATTTACATGCCACAATACAAAGCCTAAAGCCAGATATTTTGGCCCTTAATGAGACATGGCTTCAAGAAGGAGCTGAAAAATATGCTCCTTCTGTATCTGGATATTTCCTAAAGCACAGGGCCCGTCCAGGTAACAGGCCGGGTGGTGGAGTGGGCTTCTACGTTAGAAGAGGTATTCGTGTAAATGTGCGTCCTCATCCAGACTCGACGCTAGAGCAGTTATGGCTTGAAGTCACCCTACCCGGCTACAAAGTGGCAGTTGGAACTGCATATAGGTCAGAATCTGTTATCTCGGTAAGTGGAGCGATTGACGCATTGGCTGAATCCATACAATCTTTCAGTTATTGTAAACATGTCATTCTTCTGTCGGATTTCAATGTTAATATGTTGGAACCGGATAATAATTCTAACAAAGAGTTACATACATTTCTCACGCAATATGATCTTGTACAAATGGTGAAAGTACCCACTAGAATTACAGATACATCTCAAACTCTCTTAGACCTTGTTATTACTGACGCTCCTTCACGGTGTTTGAATGTAAGCGTTCATCACAACCCGAGTATAAGCGATCATGCTATGGTTATTGCAAACTTCGATATAAAAAAACCTAAACCAGTACCGCATTTCAAAACAGTTCGTTCATTTAAAAATATTGACCAATTTGAATCGTGATTTAGACAATATTCCCTGGGATACTATTACGAAACAGAACAACGTAAATGAAATGGTATGTATGTTTGACTTACACTTAAACGAGTTATTTGACACCCATGCTCCTTTTAGGCGAATAAAAATATCTAAAGCTCCTACTCCTTGGATAACTGAGGTTATAAAAATTATGATGCTTCATCGAGATGAGGCATTAGTCAGGGCTCACAAAACCAAGACACCGTCACATATGGACTACTATAGGCAACTAAAAAACCTTGTGACATCTAGCGTGAGAAACGAAAGAAAAGCCTATTTCACATACTATGTTAATAATAACGCCAAAAAGCCCAAAGAAATGTGGAAACACCTTAAAAGCACATCCACATTCAGCGACCCTTGTGAACCATTTATCCCAAATGACCTAAATAATCCCGACGAGATAAATAAATTCTTTCTAGATTTACCAGGGAATGAGGAACCAGACTTAGAAACTCTAAATTATTTTAAGAACACTGTCATTAACAAAAATCAATTTGACCTCGAAAAAACAACTTGTAAAGAAGTATTGGATATTTTAAATAGCATAAAAACCAAGGCTTATGGTCATGACCTCATAAATAGTGAAATGATCCAACTTACACTACCTACGGCACTGCACACGATAGTGGCTATTATAAACAAATCCATTGAAACTAAAGTATTCCCAGACTCTTGGAAGATTGCATTGGTAAAGCCAATTCCAAAAACTAAAAACATTAATGAGCTTAAAGATCTGCGACCAATAAGTATTCTACCCGTTCTGTCGAAGGTCATAGAGAGAGTTATTGAAAAGCAACTTACATTATACGTAGAGGCTAATAACATTTTGCCACAACACCAATCGGGCTTTCGTGCAGGTCATGGTACCGCAACGGCCTTGGCGCATGTCACTAATGATATTCTGTCTGAATCTGATGCTGGTAGATGTTCCATGCTTGTTCTATTGGATTTTTCGAGGGCGTTTGATTGTTTGAATCGAGAACTTTTGCTAGCTAAACTTACTCATTACGGTATATCTAGCGACACTTGCAAATGGTTTAGATCCTACCTTACAAATCGATACCAACAAGTAGTAACGGAAGACGATAAAGGTAATATAATGAAATCTGAAAGTATGCTCGTTGAAAGAGGAGTTCCACAAGGTTCTATCATGAGTCCTATTTTATTTATCATCTTTACGGCTGACCTACCAGGTACGCTCCAACACTCTAAGGTTCACATGTACGCGGATGACACCCAAATCTATAAATCGTTTAAACCTATGGAAACCCGTCAGGCTATTGTCGATATATCGAAGGAAGTTGAACAAGTCCTTAATTGGTCTCAAAAGAATACGCTAGTACTTAACGCGTCTAAGACAAAATACATGTTTTTGGGCACCAGATCACAGATTAAGGCTGCGGTCAATATGTGCGACCCATTGCTTGTGAACGGAGTGGTACTAGAAAGAGTGAAAGTAGCAAGAAACTTAGGACTAATTATGGACGAAGAACTTAGATTCGCAGAGCATATTAATGGACGTATTCAGAATGCGTTCTATAGATTGAAGGTTCTCTACGGAATTCGTGAGTATCTCTCCGAGGATATTAGGAAATTGCTTTCGGATCTGTTAGTACTTTCACCTTTTAACTACTGCGATATCGTATATGGCCCCAGGATCCTTCAAAATACAAAAAAATGCATACAGAGGGTTCATAATGCATGCGTCCGCTTCTGTTACCCAGTACCAAGAAGAGCTCATATCTCTCCCATTATAAATGAAAAAAGGCAACTCAACATGGAATCACGACGTAATTTACATTTGCTGTGTTTCATACATAGAATGATAACTACTAAAACTCCAACATACCTGTACAATTTATTAGATTGGCGTAAAGACGCTCACAATTTATTTACTAGGTCAAAGGTTAACGGCATGCTCATGATACCAAGACACAAAACCAAAGGCTACAAGGGCAGTTTCAAATATGCAGCAGCGAAGATTTGGAATACTATACCGCCACCCTTTCGAGAGATCAAAAATATATCCAATTTCAAACAAAAATGTAAAAACTTAGTCCTCGACTATCAAGAAACGTACACCAAATTGTTATAAAAAAAAAGTATATAAAAATCTAAGAAATTTGCTATTTGAGATTGTTTTCTTTCCTTTTATATACCTATTTATTTATTTACTAAATAGATAAAATGGGCATGCAGAACCACAGATCCACCTACCGCTACACTAGCTACCGGTTGAGATTTTTGCAATTATTTTTGTTTTTTTTTCTTTTTAAATAACCTTTTTTTTTATCCTTTTTAATGTATGATCATCATCATTTATTATCATTCTTTTATTTATTTCCTTTTTTTTTTCGCAATGTAAACGGGAGTCAAAGGTTCAAGCTGAAAACCAGCGCTTAGCAACCCTCTTTGGGGACCTGAGCATAATGCTGACGCTTGAACCTTTTGCTTCCAGTATTATAGTTCTGTGTATAGTAATACTTCTAGCTGTAATACTGGAGACAATAAACGTTTATTCTATTCTATTCTATTCTATTCTAAATGGCAACCGAGATCCGCTAATTTAACGTACGTCCTGAAACACAGAAGAACTCGTCATGATAAGATGCTTGAACATCCACGGATTTGCCGCGCTAAGCATTCTTAACCTTTAATCGATCGATCCATGTAGCTTTTACTTAGCCACGATCTCCTCAAAACTTAAAATCGAATTTTAAAATGCCTTTAAATGCTCGTTCAAACCTCAAACTAGTTGTATGATGACAAAAGAGAGGTACTCCGAAGAACCAACAAAAAATCCATAAGACATTCTTCCAAAAAGGAATCTACTTATTAACGTTCTCACAAGAATTATATCCAACTCGCTCACTCTTTGAACTTGTACCACAACCCCACACTACTCGAAACACAATGCACGGTCTCGTGTCGTAAAGGATCCTAGCCACTCGTTACCAAGTTTTTATTCATCCATTTGTGCCTGTCTAGCCACAATCAGAATATCTCGTTATTTTCTTTGCGATGAACTGTTGAGGGCCATTATGTATGGAATAATTTCTTTTGAGAGTATCAGGGGGGAGTTCTATGTGATAATGATATGGGGTTTCTAGGAGTTCTGCGGGCTTCGCTAGATATGGAATAATTAGGGGATTAGGAATATCAACCTGTCATTGTATTAATGAAAACGTGTAAAAATTCGTCCAGTAAGTGTCGAAAAGGTAGCTACACAAGATATAAAATATCCTGCTATTTTATCTATCTTTCTATAATAATAATATAAAGCTACAGAGTTCGTTTCTTTCTTGAACTACTGGTCCGATTTAAAAAAAAAATTATACAATGTTAGAAAGCCCCATTTATTGAGGAAGGCTATAGGCTACTTTTTATCAGGTGCGCGGCGTAGTTCTCTCGGAACGCGGGTGAAACCGCTGGCAGAAGCCAGTACATTATAATTTTATAATTAATTGTAATTTTCCCGTAATGGGGCGTAGGTTCCCTCTAAGCGCCACACCACCTGATCTCAAACTCTCTCAATATAATGACAAAAATTAAACAAAAACAATGGAGGGTAGAAAAACAGTGAAGCATTCTCATCTCCTCGTTATACACGAGCAAAAATCTAAAGAAGGTACCTCCAAGACCGCAGACCCACTAAAACTTAACATAACTTAAACAAAGTGAAGAGCTCTTAAGTATCCGTTCTCTCTCATCTATCTAAACAATGTTCCTGAAAATGCTTAAAAGCAAGATTCTATAGAATGTTCTGGCATTTTTAACGAGCGCAAATATTGTAGCAAC
>NWSH02000019.1:2218322-2233314 GCA_002382865.2 Heliothis virescens
TTTTTTCGCAATGTAAACGGGAGTCAAAGGTTCAAGCTGAAAACCAGCGCTTAGCAACCCTCTTTGGGGACCTGAGCATAATGCTGACGCTTGAACCTTTTGCTTCCAGTATTATAGTTCTGTGTATAGTAATACTTCTAGCTGTAATACTGGAGACAATAAACGTTTATTCTATTCTATTCTATTCTATTCTAAATGGCAACCGAGATCCGCTAATTTAACGTACGTCCTGAAACACAGAAGAACTCGTCATGATAAGATGCTTGAACATCCACGGATTTGCCGCGCTAAGCATTCTTAACCTTTAATCGATCGATCCATGTAGCTTTTACTTAGCCACGATCTCCTCAAAACTTAAAATCGAATTTTAAAATGCCTTTAAATGCTCGTTCAAACCTCAAACTAGTTGTATGATGACAAAAGAGAGGTACTCCGAAGAACCAACAAAAAATCCATAAGACATTCTTCCAAAAAGGAATCTACTTATTAACGTTCTCACAAGAATTATATCCAACTCGCTCACTCTTTGAACTTGTACCACAACCCCACACTACTCGAAACACAATGCACGGTCTCGTGTCGTAAAGGATCCTAGCCACTCGTTACCAAGTTTTTATTCATCCATTTGTGCCTGTCTAGCCACAATCAGAATATCTCGTTATTTTCTTTGCGATGAACTGTTGAGGGCCATTATGTATGGAATAATTTCTTTTGAGAGTATCAGGGGGGAGTTCTATGTGATAATGATATGGGGTTTCTAGGAGTTCTGCGGGCTTCGCTAGATATGGAATAATTAGGGGATTAGGAATATCAACCTGTCATTGTATTAATGAAAACGTGTAAAAATTCGTCCAGTAAGTGTCGAAAAGGTAGCTACACAAGATATAAAATATCCTGCTATTTTATCTATCTTTCTATAATAATAATATAAAGCTACAGAGTTCGTTTCTTTCTTGAACTACTGGTCCGATTTAAAAAAAAAATTATACAATGTTAGAAAGCCCCATTTATTGAGGAAGGCTATAGGCTACTTTTTATCAGGTGCGCGGCGTAGTTCTCTCGGAACGCGGGTGAAACCGCTGGCAGAAGCCAGTACATTATAATTTTATAATTAATTGTAATTTTCCCGTAATGGGGCGTAGGTTCCCTCTAAGCGCCACACCACCTGATCTCAAACTCTCTCAATATAATGACAAAAATTAAACAAAAACAATGGAGGGTAGAAAAACAGTGAAGCATTCTCATCTCCTCGTTATACACGAGCAAAAATCTAAAGAAGGTACCTCCAAGACCGCAGACCCACTAAAACTTAACATAACTTAAACAAAGTGAAGAGCTCTTAAGTATCCGTTCTCTCTCATCTATCTAAACAATGTTCCTGAAAATGCTTAAAAGCAAGATTCTATAGAATGTTCTGGCATTTTTAACGAGCGCAAATATTGTAGCAACGTCGTCCCTATGGGGCTTGCTTTATAATTTGCGTGGCTTGGAATTAATGCTGGATGGAGCTGGGTTTAGGGTTAGGAGTAGTCTTGATAGGAACAGGTCTATTTTATTGGTACATACTGATTTAAAAGTACACTGGTAAAGAACTATTTGAAAAGCGTAATTTGGCATTACTCTTAGATAATCAAGAGGTGGATATTCATAAAGAATCTCATCAAATTTATTCTAGTATTTTACAAAACGAACTCTTTAATGTTCTGTATTTCAATATCAACACAATACCACAAATTTCGCAATACTTTCGCAAAAAAAAGCGAATATTTTTGTACATTTTGATAAAATGTACAAAAAATATCACCAAAACACAACCTTACAAAAAGCACAAAGTATACAACTTGTCCTTACAAGTCCTTAACCAACCACACCTCATAACAAACTCCAACCTCCATGCATTTGCAGCTCACGAGAATGCCTCTTTTATATTTCAAGAGCCCCGTCAAGCAACGAATATTCGCGGAGTAATGTGGATCCCTTGGAATGAGCGCAGGACATCTGAGGAACGCACGGGCAGGGGAGACGAGGAGCTCTGTGGGGAAAGAAAGGAAGCCTTTGTTCGTTAGCCTAGATTCGAAAGCTGAAGCCACAATGATGAAAAGATGGTGTTTTTCTGAAAATTTGTTTGTGTTGGAGTTGCGTAGTGACGTGTTTCGAAAGGTATGGTAAATTGATGAGTCCTGGCTGTCATTTGAACATACTAGGTACTTGTTACGCGTGGTCAGAAGACAGAGAGTCGGAGAACCTGTTTTACCAAGGGGCAGTCGCTCCTTATAAAATACTGGTACTCAGCTGCATCTAGTTAGACCGATATAGATGAGAAAAACATTATTTTTATAGTTACAGCACAAAGAAGGATCCCTACACCTAAAGATCAAAACACCTAAGTAGTGTCTCATTATAAAGATGGTCATTGGTCAATTGACCCAGCAATGTAAAATAACACTATTTAATTATTCCAATTTTTTATCTTACCAATCAGCTCCACAATACATCCGTACATTCACTAACTCCCAAGACAAGGCGTTTGCTTTATACAATTAGCTGTTCAAGTCGGAAAGTCTGAATAATGTTCCGCGTTCAATTATAGATCACCGCTGGGATCTCATCGGCCATAATCTTACGCTGTTTGCATTCTTTATCTTGTCCTTTGGGAGCTGGGAATCATGGTGAAGTACAGACGACAGCACATCAAGTTACCACAATCTGTCAAATTTCTGCAATCGATTTTCAACCTTATCGCAATGGGGGTAGGTTAATTTTTGATTGGTAAAATTTGACAGAATCGTATACGTTGACCTGCTGTCGTCTATACATACGATATCCTTCTCGCGTGTAATAAAGTTCGTGAACATGAGTTTGATTGTTCTACTGACAATTTTATTGATAGGTTTTTTGAAGAATATATTATTATTCGAAGTGAACATATACATACTTGCAATTTCGTTTGCACCTTAATAAAAATCAAAACCATCATAAGCCCTTTTTAAATTGTCCCACTGCTGGGCACAGGCCTCCTCTCACACAGAGAAGGATTGAGCGTTAATCACCACGCTTGCTCAATGCGGGTTGGTGTTTTCCGACTTTCAAGTCCAGGTTTCCTCGAGATGTTTTCCTTCACCTTTTCCGTCATTGGTGTCTAATGTTACAACGATTAAAATAAACTAATTTTTTTGGCTTCCATTTTTTAATGCTCCATGTTTACCAGAAGGAAAGTAGGAAAACGGTTTCACGGTAACATTTCACACTTTCCAACATAACAGAGATAAATAACACAATATATTTTGCAAAACACCTTCAACATTGCACACACATACACACAACAATACTTTCATCCCTTGCATAGACACAATAAACTAGCATCCACCCCTCACCGCGGGGGATGATCAGATGAAAAGGGTGCCACATAATAATTTCGACAAGTTTCATATTACGGGGTATATTTTGATATTTTTTTCTCCTTTGTTCCGAATAAAAATGATATATTTTGTCATTTCTATATTATTACCTAGTGTGTGCTGATCATCGTAAAAGTTCCAATTTGATGGAATTACTATAGATAGATGAGCTGTTTATTTACTGCGGAATTCAATAATCTATCTGTAGATTCTGCTAGAGATAGGAATTTGATATTAGGTACTTGCATTGTTTGTTTCGTGTTTGTTCATGTTTGTTTGTTTGAACGCGCTAATCTCAGGAACTGGTCCGATTTGAAAAATTCTTTCGGTGTTAGATAGCCTATTTGTACAAACAAACTCTTCAGCTTTATAATATTAGTATAGATATAACTCTAGCTTTAATGTTAAAGGAGTATACTTGAGATTTGTAGTTACATATTGTAGAAATAAAAAGTTTTTTCTAATTAACTTTTTAACCGACTTCCCAAAAAGGAGGAGGTTCACAATTCGACCGTATCTTAAAAGCATAAAATAAAAAACATTTTTACCAAAAAAAACCGACTTCATAATACACTGAAAGGGAGAAAATAAAACTTTTCACATGGCTCTAGAAGTCGGTGGCAAAATAAGCAATTAAGCATAGTCAACAGACCTGCAGACACCGACTTCTAGAGCCATGTGAAAAGTTTTATTTTATCCCTTTCAGTGTTTTTTTTATATAAATAAAACTATAGATATCCCAGTGTCTATGAAAATGAGATCGGCCGACGAAATACAAATAAGATTTCCTCTTCAAAAATATTTAATGAATTTTAGACCTACAAAAACAGTATCTTTTTCGCGTAAATAATATTAAAATAAATAACCTCTTATACAGAAACCCTCGTTAATGAGAGGTCTTTAACGAAAGTAAAAACAAAAAGTCTTACTCAAATATTTGCCTTATTAAAATATAATTAAATTGAAAATTAATAGGAAACGCCCGAGTTTTTTCTTCGTTACTGCTTGAAAATTTCGGGCCAAGTTGTACAACATGTTTATGTATACTTTCTTGGTCGATAAAAATATATAGGTAGTTTATGCTCAGAAGCTATTGACAAGAAAACTATCGTACATGCATAGAATGAACATATAAAGAATAAAACCGGCCAAGTGTGAGTTGGACTCGCGCACGAAGGGTTCCGTACCATTATTTATGAAAAATTAACGTATCTACAACTAGCCAAAATACAAACTTTTTCGGCAACAAAAAATAACATTGTTTTTCATACAAATATATGAATAGCATAGTTATAACTTGCGGTTTCACACGTTTATTGTATGGTGACCCTCCTTAATATTTACATTTTCATTTTTTTAGTATTTCTTGTTATAACGGCATGGGAACTACATCATTTGTGAAAATGTCAGCTTTCTATCTAGACAGACAGCGGAGGCTTAGTAGTAGGATTCCCTTTTACCTTTGGGTACGGAACCCTAAAAACTATATCTTTAGTGTTTTGAAAAAGTAATCTGTCAGGCTATTTAAGAACACACTTTCACATAAAAAATATGTATTAATTGTCTTATTTGGAAGCTAGTATTTTTTTTTAGCTTGTCAAAAATAAAATAAACTCTTTTTCCGTAAGTTTATTTTTGATTTTGTACATTCCAACGAGGTATCCAGTCATACCTTCCAAAAACATTGCAGTTCCAGGAAACCGTTGTATATTTTTCTTTTTTCTCGCCGAGCAGCCGTCAGCCAGCTCTGCAGCGAGCATTCAAACATGCCTCTAGTATTCTTAATGGCTGCCTGTTACACCGTTGTGTAATTGGAGTTGTAGTTGATGGCAGTGTAGCAAAAAACTTTGACTGATAAATTTTTCGCTTTGCAGAAATGTTGAGTCGGCTGTTCTGTTTTTTATAACAGATTAACTATTACCTGATAATGCTAATATTAGCCCGGACCTGGACGGATTTGAAAAAAATAGTTTTAGATAGCCTAATTACAGAGGTAGGCTATTGGCTACTTTTTATCTAGATGTGCGGAACACTTCCCACGGTATATGGGTCAAACAGCTGTTGAAAGCTAATCTATTACACCTCCGTAAAAGTAGCTCTAAAGTAGCATACAAATTCGTATTCCAATGTTCGAGTATGGCACCAAAGAAAGTTATGAGTACCTCATAATGCCATATTATCTCACACACTACACTCATGCTTTTTTTTACCCTATTCCAAGACCTGAACAAGATAAAATAAATATTCAGTTCGGTGTAAACACAGTCACGTCACAGCTCGCCCGATGCAAACTTGTATTGTAAAGCAAAATGGAATTGTTGGGGGTTTTGCATACCATCGCTATACATATTTTCCAATTTTATCATTCTCACTGCTAAAGGTTACCAAAGAATTCATTTTACTTTGTCGCTCGCCGTATTTTGTAAGAATTGGAAAAATTGCGGCTTTTGCTTGTAAGTAGAGAAATTACTTGGATTATTTTGTTAGTTTGAATTATTTGTGCTAAGGTTTCGTAATTTAGCCCAGCCTTGTTCTGTGCGATTTGGATGTTGGATTACGTGACAACAAATCGTAGTAAATAAATAGTTATTGCTTCTTAGATTTTTATTTATGTAATAGCTTCTGCCAGCGGTTTCACCCGCGCCCCGTGGGAACTACTCAGCGCACCCGTATAAAAGGTAACCTATAGCCTTCCTCAATAAATGAGCTATCTAACACTGAAAAATCTTTTTAAATCGGACCAGTAATTTCAGAGATTAGCGCGTTCAAACAAACAAAATCTTCAGCTTTATAATATTAGTATAGATAAAGGATAAAGGGTTTTACGTTACAAGGCAAACAAATCTTGTAGTGCCCCAACGCATTTCAAACTTTTAGTCGTGGGATATATTAATTGCTACGTATTTCATTAAGATGGCGACTTTTGGCTAACCCCCCGAAGTGACCCAACAGAAGAACGAACAAGTATCATAAAAGCATAAAAAGGACTAGAATCCAAACAGATTGAAACAATGACATTATTCTTTCTAAAGAAAAGTTTTCAATTCAATAACGTTTGAACAAAAGCTGTAATTACGTTTTTCAGTTAAGTTCCCGTTAAGAATCCTGCAAGCCGTTCGGTGTAATTGAACACTCTTGTAGACAATTGTCGATCGTGTTAATAGCTAATTAACTTTCTGTTTGGAGACAAAAACGGTTTTAATTACACACTTAACAACGCTTCTTAGACTTGGTAAGGAGTTTTTTGAAGACTGTGGAACTCACGACGACTTGTAATAGATATTATAGCTTTGTTCAGTAAATAAACTTAGTTCATCTTGATCTAAGTTTTTATCAAAACCATAGCTCGATTTTAAAGTATTTCTTCTTCTTTCGTTTTTTCCTTATCGAGTGAGCTGCAGGTTTAATCACCTAATAAACCATAGTGTCAGAGTTTTCTCAAATCCGCCTGACAGCCTCTGACGTCGAATTCTAACTGCTGCTAAGTGGCTTTCAAGGACGCCGGCTTTACGTGCCCTCTCAGGGGAGGTATTACACCATCAAGTTCCAGACTCCAGGCGGCTTTATGAAAGTTTATATACCCTACGAAGTGATTCCTGCCACACACGGGAATCGAACCTGAGACCTCGTGCTCAGCGGTCGCCACTTCTCGACTAGCGAGGCAGCTTATAAATTAAATAAATATTAGATAGTTTGACATTTACGCTCGTAGTAGTTGAGCTGATCGTCATGTTTTTAAAAAAGCTCATCTATAGGAACGAACCGTGACAAATGCTCCAAACGACCGTAGGTTTTTGCTTTCTCAGGCTCTAGACATCTGCCTATACTTTTCCCAACTACGTTATGATCGGCTTCCAATCTAACCGAATGCAGCTGAGAACCAGTGTTTTACATGGAGCGACTGCCTGTCTGACCTCCACAACCCAGATACCCGGGCTATCTCGACCCTTGGTAAGACTAGTTGTCAGACACTCTGGCTTCTGACTACCCGTGACGACTGCTAAAGATGTTCAAATCACAGCCGGGACCCACCAGTTTATCGTGCCTTATGACACGATGAAGAACTCCTTAAGACAAGATGGTCACCCATCCACGGACCAAACGCGCCAAGCGTTGCTTAACCTTATGATCGATAAATCCGCTCGGTTTTGACTTAGCCACGAGCTCTTCTCAGGCTCTAGACTCTCCATGTATAAAATTTAATTTAAGCCGGTCCAGCCGTTTCAGCGAAAAAGCACGACACAGTTACTTTCGCTTTAATATTAGCAAGCATTTATATACTGAACTTATAGCTCACTCACCAACCCACCCAAAAACATCCAAATTCATATAAACAGCAACCCTTGAGAAGTTTCTAGAATATAGCAAATAAAGCCATTACTATTTCATAGTCTGAACCCGAAGGGAATGGCGGATGGTCCTAAATTTGACGTGTACGGCAGACACGTCGGTCCGATCAATTTGCCGACTATAACTTAGACTAGTCTAGCTCCCTCAGGTGTATTTTATAGTATACAAGATGTTGTTCTGTTAAGATTATATACTTGGGTTTAAGGAACCTGTAGTAAGAAAATTGACAGTGGAAAATTTCGTGAAAAATAAGCTTGAAAAATAACAGTTGTTTCCCTGTGTGTGTTGGTCTGATGTGATGGCTATACTATTACTATGCTATACTATTACTATGCTATACTATTACTATGCTATACTATTACTATGCTATACTATTACTATGCTATACTATACTATTACTATAAAGTTTCTTCAAAATCTGTATCAACTCAAAATTCGTGTCACTTTGATAAATTGACGTTTATAATACTAGTGTGCATTATACCTACTAATTTTTTTTGGGCCACGATAAACTTACATAATTTTTACTTATCCATTTTTTTTTATCTTTAAGCAATAATTAATGAAGTAATTTTAGAAAAGTTCACATCCATCTAATATCTACTTTGATCTAAATATAAATATCAGATACATTGAAAAACAACATCTTGTATATACAACAGAAAGTTTACGTCACTGTGCTGTATATTCGGCTGTAGGTATATATTGTATCTCAGGTGAATGTGAGGTGTTGTGTTTCAAATTTAGTTAGGAAGCTACTCCGCTAGTCGTATGGCTATTAATAGCTGTGTGACAAGGCTTATGGTAGGTGCTAGTAGGTACCTTATTAGTAGAAGGTTATTATAGCTAATTCTTCTGGAGGTAATTTATGCCTAATTTTGTAATGAACAAAAACTACTCGTTTTTTGGCAAAAGCATTTTCACACTGACAGATCCTTCGCTCGGGTTTTCCAAGCCGTACGTACGAGCGATGTCACGCGACAGAAAACAATTGACAACTACTGACTCATTCAAATAGACAGCTGAAACCGCGCGAGTGGTTTTTTGCCCTGCGTAGAAATACTGACGGACTGGAAGACGACCCCAACATAGTTGAGGTATTTTCGATCGATGAACCAAAATAACCAAAACGAATAACCAGAACATTTCTCACCCGCCGCGGTTACACCCGCGTCCCGGTCGAACTTTTTCCCGTAACCAGATAAAAAAATATAGCCTATTTTACTAGGGGATAGTGTACCTTTACAAAAGTGAAAGAATTTCCCAAATCGGTTCAGTAGTTTCTGAGCCTTTGAATGCAAACAAACAAAAAAAAATGATTTCTCTTTATTATATCGTATAGCAAGCATAGACAACCTCATAACTTACTAAACAAAAATAAGAATGGATAAATCCATTCTTATTTTATATTTATTCTCATAAAAAAGAGTACCTAATGATAATTACGCATCAAAAAACTCATAACTGTATAACACTACATATTCCAGAACAATCGCACACAAAGTCAGCGTAACAGCGCATGAAATTCACATTTTCATACACGGAATTCAAATTAACTCCAGGTACCGAGTTATTAAACTAAGTCCTGATACACACTAATGAAGTACAGTCGCAATTGTGACATTGTCCAACTTCGACAGCTGTCTTGGACGGTTGGTCCATGTACAAGTTTGCGCCTAGACTTAGCCTTTAAGGCGTACTTCGCCGACGTAGGCCGGGAGATGGGAGCGGGATTTTAACCTTATTTATATAGACAGCTTTTTTCTGCTATAATGTTTTATGTTTTCTTTATAGAACGTTTACAAGGCTATATTATTAACTTTCGTTGAATTTTTTTGATGTCTAAATAAAATACAATAAAGGTACATTGTTAAACCCCTTACCATTTTGATACGTTGAAAATCTCCTCATAGCCCTCCCAGTCTAAAAAAACAAACTATGTCCTTTTTGGAACCCTTTGCGGTCCAAGGCCGCAATGCCATTTGAACAAGCAAGAGCAGAACAGACACAAGAAAAACTCTTAAAAATCTCGTTTTACCCTTTTTGTATGGAAACCTAAAAATTTGTTCCTGCGCATCAGCTTTTGTGACGTTCACGACGGCAAAAAGTTTGCCGAAAACTATACATTATAGTAATAATATATATCACCGACTCCCAACCTAACCCTCAAAATAGGAAAGTGCGACGTTCACCAGTTGTGTATTATGCACACGCTCAACCTCTCCGCCTCAAGCTATAAACTGTTCGACGCGTCCCCTTGTACAAGTTTCGATTGAATATTGGTTTTAGTTCAAAATTATTGTTGTAATGTTGTAATGTCGGATAGTTCCAATAATTTCCGTCCAACTACCGATTAGTATGAACTTTGAATGCTAAGTGGCTTGGATTCGGTTTATCGTGCTAACGTCGTTGGATGTCGGTCCTTGTGTTGTGGTGAACTTACGAAGTAGGAGTACGAAGTATTGATTCTGATGGAACTACTCCGCGCATCTGGATAAAAAGTAGCACTGAATTAATTTTTAAATAATATTTACACACTTAAAATTACACTTAAAACTAAAAAAATGCGTCGAAAAATTCCTCCTGATCGCGCCAACCGGGAGTGTACCCAAAAGGCTGGCGGCATTGCCTCGTTGTATGATAAAATAAGATAAGTTAGATAATTTCTTTGTAAATATTATGTAAACAAACTATATAAATAAACAATTTTTTAAATCGGATCGGTAGTTTCTGAGATTACGATGTTCAACCAAATAAATTATCTTCAGCTATAATACAGTAGCGAGGGGGGAGAGGGGATACGCTACTTCATCGGGCGTCAGTTTCGGCTATCGCTGAAAATCAGCGCTGGGACTTTGTCTCGTACACGGTCGCAGCATCATGCTGAGCGAGGGCCGTATTAGGTGGTTCTGACGCATGTTTTATGTTTGATTTTCTTTTTAATATGGCTTATTTAATTACGCAATAAAACGCATTTTCTTTCTTTCTTTTTACCGAAACCTTTGGGTTTTAATGGAATGAAAATAAACTTGCGTTAGATTATATTATTGCTTTACCATGCACCAAAAATTTAATTTCTTTAGTATTACCAACGAAACAATACTATTAAACCTTTATAATAAACTGAAAGATTGCAACACAAGCTCCGATTTTAACTATTACTCTAGTCAGTAACACTATAGATGGTTCAAATATTAAGCTATCTACCCCATCCAATATGAACGAATGGAAAAACTGACAAACGAAAGCACTCCTCGAAATTGGTTGTAACGAGTAACCATGGAATGTGGTGGAACGAGGGTCGCGACTGATAACTGATACAGTTTTTGATAAACGCGATATATTTTGCGTAAGCTTATTTCAAAGTTAAAGTTACATTATTTATTTGTAAAACATAGTATAAAGAAAATGTAGAACTTTTAAATAAACACTAGTAAAGGCCATGACTACGTAGGTACAACATTCATGATGATCTTAATCTAAGAATTATAAAAACATGGAAAATATTTTACTAAACGAGATTCTAAACATCAAAACTACCTGAAATGAGACTTTTGAAATGATAAGTCTTCTATTTGAGTTCTCGTATAATACATGCATACAAATTTCTATACGCAAGAGAAAAAAATCTTCAAAACAAAACTCATTAAACCAACAACGTACACAACACACTTCAATTCGAACCACCAATAACGGTACGCCATAAAATTTTGACGGCACATCCCTAGGTACAGAGAACAGACTGTGAAAAATGTTTCATTTCGACAAATTTTCTAGTGACACGCATGTACTCTTTGGCGTGACAAATTCAATCAACGCGGTGACAACACGTCCTGAATTTCGGGGACATCCCCAGGGTGCTGGTTTCATTATGCAACAATTTCATGGACACCGAGCGTATATGAAATACGTTTTTTAGACTGTATGGTGTTGGTGCACTTTTTGGGATGAATATTTTTATTATGTGCGAATGGGAACGGTTTGAAGTTACATGGTAGCGTTGTAGGATTATTAAACATGCGTGATATTGTCATGATGCTCTAAACTCAAAAAATGAGGTAATCATTATTGAATTGAATGATTAAGTGCATTGATTTAGAAGGTGCTGAAATAATCATAGCTGCATCCACTATAGCTGAAAACACCGACTTCTAGATCGATGCACCTAAAGTTATATAGTTTTGTTTTTCAGTGTTTTTTGAAGTCAATTTATTCAACCTTCTAACTCTGGTAGTTGCTATGCTAAAAACCTCATTAAAATCGGCTAGCATTTAGTATAGAAACATATTATTTGACCTGAATGGTCAAATTACGAACCTCCTTTTTTAAAGTCGGTTAAGAATCAAAACCTTATGAAAACAATTGCCAATCAATGCAAAACTTTTTTTTGTTCATCCTCTTTGGTCAAGACCGTTCCAAACAACACTCACAGCTTTACAACCCCTAGAAAAATCTCTCTTAATCCTATAAACGTAAAACTTAAGACTCCGGACAAACTTCCAACTACCCGTTTCCTTGGTACCTACAAAAAATAAACTTTTAACAACTAAAGTTTGCACATCCTTTGTTTTAGTTGCGCTAACGATTGAACTTGACTTGCTATAGTGCTTCGATGTTTGTCCTCTGTCCTAAGTTGGATCAATCACTTTATTGTAGGTAGGATTAAGTTGAGCACTTCTGTTTAAAGTGATACCTGGAAATATGCTTTCCAATGAAATGAAAAAAGATGAGCTCGTGGCTAAGTCAATGCCGTTGGGATCGATCGATCATAAGTTAAAACAAAGCTTGGTGCGGTCGGACCATCTTGTCATGACGAGTTCTTCCGTGTTTCGGAAGGCACGATAAATTGGTGGCTCCTGGCTATCATTTGAACATCTTTAGCAGTAGTTACGGATTGTCAGAAGCCAGTAAGTCTGACAACCAGTCTTGCTTAGGGGTATCGGATTGCCCGTGTAGCGGGTTGTGGAGGTCAGATAGGCAGTCGCTCCATGTAAAACACTGATTCTCAGCTGCATCTGATTAGACTGGAAGCCGATCACAAAGAAGTTGGGAAAAGGCTATCTCTGGATTTGCTTACTAGAGATAAGAATTTGACATTACTTACTTGTATGGGGCTAATGTCAAAATTCTATCTGTAGTAAGCAAATCCAGAGATAGATAAGTTATTGGGAATGGCCATAGGTCAAAAATAAAATCCTTTATCCAATTATTTCTGTTAACTGGAATCGCTATTTTATTCAACATAACTGGAATCGTGGGTCCAAATGGACCCTAGAAATAAAATACAAGTATTTTTATAATAAACGTGCAATTTGCACTCAAATGGGCCCATGGGTGTTTTAATAAAAGTTTAATTCATCATATAAATCAAATTTTAGTAACCAAATTATTAGTGTTAACTATTTTATTGGACTTTATGTCTTGGGTCCTAAATTTTGTAAAAAAATTTTAGTCTTCTCTTTGGCATGCTAAATTATAATAATAAAGAACTAAACTTAAAGAACTAATAATACTGCCGGGTTTTACGTATCTTCCCGTTAGCAAAAATAAAAATCTTTTATAATATCAATCAAAATTAAAAAAAATGACAATCAGTTCTAAACCCCTAAAACTTTTATATGTAAGTTTATTGTGGGTTCTGACTCTGGAGGTGCTAGGTGGTGTTTTGTACCATTTAAACCTATTTTATACGAGCTGGATGGCTTTGAAATATCTTCTTGGTCCACTTCAGCTTCAACTTCATGGCCAGATGAAGAATCACTTGAATGAGAAGAGGATTCAAATTGCGGCTCATTACTGTCACTAGTTTCGTCATCACAAGGTTTAAAATCACTCAATGGTTCTGGTTCTGAGTCATTTTCATCAATTAGTAGCTCTTAGATATCTTTTTCCGTTAGATTAAGGGCTATTTTTCCAAAACAGTAGCTAAAACAATACAATATGAATAAGTATACAATTTAAAAAAAGGTTACGTACTTGGTATCGTGGGTCCAATGGGACCCGCGATTGCTCTTTACCTCCACATCCAAGTAAATTCCAAGCGCCATGTGTCTGGCATCCGATACTCCTTCCCACGTAATGAGATTAGCTTGGCGCGCACAACTGTGACTGCGCGCGATTCAAAATTAGACGATTTTTTTGTTGCTGTCGGGTCCAAAGTGACCCACGATTCCGGTTAAGGGTTAACCATCATAAAAATGTCAGTTACATTTGCCGTTTTGATGGAAAAGCTCTTCTATATTACAAGCAAAAAGTATATGGCTTGATGTGAAAAATTCCGTGGCGTCATAGTTCGCGTTTTTGACAGTTCAATAAAAGTATTGAATTTGACTAGTTTAAACGTGTTTAGCGTGTTGCAGTAGAAATTAGTAAAATGCAAAGCCAATTGTATTTACGTAGTCATTCGAAACACCCGCTCACAAACATTTCAACTCAATTGCAGCGAATATTCGCGAACATTAATATTTCAAACACTGGCAACTCATCTGTAATTATAACTATTCTGAAACAATGATTCAACTCGCACACATTATTTCACTCGCACACACACATACACACACACACACATTATCTAACTTACACACACACACACTCACACACATAGCCCAATAAACACCACAAAATTGGTGTCACAGTGGAATATTAGTACACACAAACTAAATCATAAATTAATTAAACTTCGCTGTAAGTTCGCCTGTCTGTTGTTGTATTAGATACAGCCTTTGTCTGCCTTGCTTATGTCATGTGGGGAATTATATACTAAACTGGTTCTTGATATGACGAAAAATACTTTGGATGCTAAGTATTTATTTAAAGCGTATACGTGTATGTTTCTTCGATCTATTGTATTGTGTTTTATTTTTCAAAACATATACTTGTAGACGGGATAGTCGGAAGGTATAGCTAAAAGTAAAAGCTATAAATAAATTAGTGAGACTATAGCCAGTGTAAGAGTTCAAGTAAACACAGGGTGGCCAGGAATTAGTTAAAATTTAAAAATCATTAAAAAAAACTTATTTGATTTACATCAAAAAATTATTTATGTAGAGAGATAGCTTATAAAGGGAAATTACTTTTAACAAATAATATCATTTAAATTGCCCACCATCACGCGTATGCATTCCTCTAAACGAGACGGAAAAATTTTCGAATGTTGGATCGCGCCGAACTGAAGCTGGAAACTCTCTGCACCTTCTCATCACTCCGTGAAGTCCGTGGGCCCGCCCGGTTGCTTCACATTTAGA
>NWSH02000019.1:2265859-2309133 GCA_002382865.2 Heliothis virescens
TATGACGTATGATATATTTCATAATGTCAATACAAAAAGCCAACGGCGGGTTGTCAGCGCGCGGGTCAAGCGTGCGGACCGCGTGCTTACAGCGCGCCGACTGCGTGCTTACAGCGCGCTTACTGCATGCTTACAGCTCGCCGACTGCGCGCCGCAATCAATGTCAATAATCAATTGCAATATATGACATAACGTGTGACAAGAAGCTTCCACCTCGCGGCCGGCGCGCCGACCGCGCGCTTGCACCTCGCGGGCGACGCGTCGTAAGCGCGCTGGCGGCTCGCGGTAGCCAAAATTCGAAACAACGCCGTGCCGGAGCTGTGTCGTGGCCGTGCCGGTACAGTGTGCCATGACCTTAAGACCACATTATCGCATTGGGTGTAAGCCTGTAATGGTATTGTATGGTGAGATAATAAATAAATAAATAACTTTTATCTGTTTATGTAAAACTCTAGTACTCAGCTGCATTCAGTGAGACTGAAAGCCAACCCCAATTTAGTTGGTAAATGGCTAGGCAGATTATACTTCAATAGATCTTCCATAGCTCTTCACAGGTCCAGCATTGTTATTCTCTAATTTATACTCTATTTTAAAGCGAACAAGAACGATTTTCGAATAATTCAAAATTAATCATCAATTTTCGCTCGAATTTTCATTCAATACTGAAGTTGAGTTTTTACGATTTTTACACGGAACCCTAACAAATCTTTATTACCCCCATCTAACTTTACTCCAGCATTGATTGAATCCAATCACAGCGGATTTGGGAACGTATTTATCAGAAGGTTAACTCTCTCTGTTAAATCAGTCTAGAATTCTCTTCAAATAACTTTGCTGCTCTGAAATCAGTAATGAATGAATAAAACAAGATGAAACTTTATTTTTTTACTTTACGTACTATTTTAGTATTTTTTTTTAAGTTTTAATTTACAAACTATCAGTAATGAAAAATTACTAAACACATAATAACAATAACTTCTTTGGTCTAACTGTCTTGCATGATACTGAACTGGACCTATTTGGCAGACACATCTATTTTCTAATATATAAAGCTGAAGAGTTTGTTTGAACGCGCTAATCTCAGGAACTAATGGTCCGATTTGAAAAAATCTTTCGGTTTTAAATAGCTCATTTATCGAGGAAGGCTATAGGCTACTTCATATTCGGGTGCGCCGAGTAGTTCCCACGGGACGCGGGTGAAACCGCTGGCAGAAGCTAGTGTACTTATATATTTCTTTACGTTTTTTTTCTCTGTCTCGTGTCAATAAATATTTTTCCTTTATTTCTCTCTTAGAACTTTGATTAAAATTAATGACTTTACAATATTACACTGGCACTTCTCACCCTTCTACATCACCACACTAAGTATCTAGGTGTACTTTTACCCTCGCACATTGCGCCCCCTGGCGGCACTCGCGAAATTGGACCGACATCCGATCTAAATTTGAATAAAATTACTTTTTATTTCATTTTTTCGTTTCGGCCGCGCCATGTGTGGCACTGAGTTTTGGCAAAAGCTGGCACAAGTCACCTAATGTCGTTTCAGTAGGATTATTTATGCTATTTTTGGGTGTAGCAGCATTTTGTTCTGCGTTCGAGAATATTTAAATTTCGATTTGAATGCTCTCGTGTATTTTTTTTAGCTTTTCTTTTACAGAAGTCTTTTTGTTGGTATTTAAGGGTTGAATCTTCTGTGACAATAGACTATCGTCCGCTAGCGGTTTCACCCGCATCCGTGGAAACTTCTCCGCGCAACCGGATAAGTAGCTTATAACCTTACTCTGTAAATGGGCCATCTAACTCTGACTAACTATTAGTCCCATTTTTTCAAATCGGACTAATAGTTTATTTTAAACAAACTCTTCAGCTTTATAGCGTTAAACTTATTTTTGTAAGTATGAATTATCCAATACGGTACAGAAAACGGCAGGTCAACGTATACCAATCTGTAAAATTTTACCAATCGAACGTCTACCTGCCACTATTATGATAAGATTGAAAATCGCAGATTGTGGTAACTTAATGTGCTGTCGTCTGTACATAACCTACTACAAAACGGCATAAAAAATGTAAAAGTCAGTTAACAATACAACAAAGAATTCAACGGATGACCGTTATCGTAAATCAGTCAAAGTTTTAGAATAACTGATCAAAGTACACGGTGTCAAAGGGTTAATTTAGTTCAACCCTAAGAGTTCTATTGTTCTGCCTCCAATTAAAAGTCCAATTATTCTTGACTATTATTCCGTGAATAACTTTAAAGAAATCAAAATAGCTCAGATAGGTACCTACTTAGATACTATAGTTAATTGTTCTTTAAAAAAATATAATCAAAATTATCAAAAGAATGTCATCATAACTAAAATCTGATGCTAGATTTTTAATAAGATTATTTATACGTAGCGTTATGTTGAAAACAAAAAAGTATAAAAGTATTCAAATCCTTACAATATTGTCCCTTCTAATTTTATAAATGCGAAAGTAACTCTGTCTGTCTGTCTGTTACGCTTTCACGCATAAACCAGTGAGCCAATTATGATGAAATTTGGTACAGAGATAAAAGACTTAGGTGGCAATTCATCCGAAAAAAAACTCATCCGTAGACACTGAGGAACAACATAGGCTACTTTTTATTCGGGTACGGGAAATAGTTCCCTCGGGAAGCGGGCGAAGCCGCTGGCAGAAGCTAGTTTATAATAAGTAAGCGTAAGTAAATTTTGTTTGTTACGTTATTTCGCTAAAACGAACCAACAGATTGTATACAAAGAGATGACGGAGTTATATGTATATAAGTTACTTTTTGTCCGAGTATAATTTAATCTATGTATGTAAAATTTAAACATCCTGCATCTAGTTCTTTTGCGACATAGTCGCAAGCAAAATCTAATTTACGATATTTTTAAAACTATCCAGCATATTCTCTTTTTCGAATGAAATATAGCGATTTAATTAACTAGCAGACCTTCTATGAAACAAAATTGTGCAAATTATCGGAAAAACTTTTTGTTAATTAGCCACTACGTAAATATCTATCTAGTTTGCGTTAGCAAAAATAATTGCCACGTTTATTTAAGCTGTTCACTGAAAATTATGCTTTAGTAATTAGTTTACTCGTTGAATATTATGTTTGTTCTAAAACCGTGGTCAAATATTAGACTCGTTTTCAGTATTTTTGTTTCAATTTTAGTATGAAAATCTGAAATGATTTAATTGGTGTTAATTTTAATATAAGTATGTACAGACAACAGCAAGTCAACGTATACGAATCTGTCAAATTTTACCAATCAAATATTAACCTACCGCCATTGCGATAAGGTTGAAAATCTATTGCAGAAATTTGACGGATTGTGGTAACTTGATGTGCTGTCGTCTGTACAATAAACTGTTATTTTTAACTGATTGATGAGGTTAAGCAACGCTTGACGAGGTCGGTCGGTCGGTTGAATTGACATGACGAATTCCTCCGTCTTCGGAAGGCATGTAAAACTGGTATGTTCCGGGTCTCATTGTTACATTTTTATCTTTTAGTAAGAGCCGCTATTCCGCCTCGTTGGTCTAATGGTCGCATAGCCGACTGCTGTGCACGAAGTCTCGGGTTCGATTCCCGGGACGGGCCGAAATTGCTTTGTGGGTTTTAGAAACTTTCACAAAGCAGCCCGGAGTTGGAAGTTGGTGATTGATACACCCGTGCATCGGAGAGCACGTTAATGTCGGTCCTGCGCCTGATCTCTCTCCGGTCGTGTCGGATTGCCGTCCCATCGGGTTATGAGAGTGAGGGAATAGGGAGTGCACCTGTGTCTGCGCAAATGCTTGTGCTCTATAATATGTCCTGCGTAGCTGGCTGATCTCCTAATATGAGAACAGCCGCCATGGCCGACAGTCGGCTAGGACGCTATTATTCCGTTTAGTTTATCAAACGAGCAAATACCTACTCATTTTATTACCATCTCACTATTTTTTTGAGAAAGCAATTGCAATAAAGTAAAGAACTCGATAGGGACAGAATGCTAAAATGAAAGTATACTCATACATATCCTCTAGCTCTTACAAAAGAATAAAAAGAAAAGACTTTCGAAACCTCTGTATGGTTATTTTTAAAGTACCGATAACATACACCTAACACAAATTCTCAATTACCATATCCAACCACGATAATCGGAATTCAGCGAACACAAAATATGTCGCGATACAAACATTCAAAATAGCAATATTGAACCGATACAAACGAATGTATTGTGTATCGCCGATATAAAGTTTTCCATATTTTGAATACGACTACATGTAAATGTATATGTGACTGCTAAACCAAGATCTACTAGTCAATCTTGAGATTTACTAAGGTTTTGCCGAAATGTTCTACGATCAATAAATCAATGATGACTGCTGTTCATTTTGAAATGCCGTAATTAATAAGTCTCCAAATAAATTACACTAGACTCTGTATAGCCATTTTATCGTCAAATGTTACAGCCAAATGAGTAAACCCATTTTACATTGTAAAAATATTGTTAATGTACCAAAATATTTTCGTAGCTTTACCACATTGATTCCAAGTTATGATCATTCTTCATGAGATAGAAGATTTAATAGAATCAAATAAATAAATACAAATAAAGTTCTACATAAACGAAGATACATACCCACACTTCAGAAACTTTATCTATTCCCATAGTTCAAAGTTTTACAGCAACACATAACATAGATATAGTGAATCGTGCAAGTGCAGCAGTCAAACAGATTTAGGATATTACCAATACATTTGGATTTTATATAAGATCCCTATCATAATGTGTATTGTTTACGAGCGCTATATAATATGCTAAAATAGCGAACGAGGAAATAGATTTTGTAACTCATAGAGGAAAAATAAGGAAGCATTACTTATCGTAAGTATTGAGTTTGTTTGTTTTTCCTGCCGAAGTCCAGGATTATAACTTACTAGTTACTGCCAGCGGTTTCACCCGCGGCCCGTGGGAACTACTCAGCGCACCCGGATAAAAAGTAGCCTTTTTCGGTAAATGGGCTATCTAACACTGAAATAATTTTCAAATCGGACCAGAAGTTTCTGAGATTAGCGCGTTCAAACAAACTCTTTAGCTTTATAATATTAGTATAGATTTATCAAACCAAAGCCATTACATGAACACAGGCATATGCAATTAGCTTTGAGCTTAACCAAGATTAAAGCGAGCGTTCAAAATTAACTATTACTAGTAACGCGTAGTTCGCGATGTACTAAACAGTTTCCAACTGAATGAGCGGTACAACAAAATGGCTTACGATGTTCTATAGTGCTTACAAGTTGTTTAAACTTACATTTTGCTTAGATAGATCTAAGCGAAATGGAAGTTTGTATCTAAGTATGTTGTGGGAGTTTATGACATATACACTCTACAAAAATTATCAACTTGTAGGATGTTTTATTTCAAAAATGTAGGTAAGCCATAATTGTGTATGTAAGTAAAAGCATATTGCCTTTGTATGCACAAGCTCGTGAAAGTTCAGTAGTGGCTGAGTTACCGAATCTTCAGACTTTTACATGTCATGAAACAAAATACATATACTTGCTTGAATTGAACTCATTGTAACTACTACCTTTTAAAATAGCTTCATGGGCTTTCTGATAATTGCTTAGACTGCGAATTAGTAGTGCTACACCCAGGGAGGGTATGGAAAGATTGCACACTCAGGTGACCTTACCGGGTGATCTGCAGCTTATACCTGCATAGATGTAGTTGTCAGGAAGGTTTTTCTTTTACGATTTGCCTAGAAAAAGTTGAAGAACACCAAGTTGATCAAAATTTGGGGTCCAAAATAAAACAACAAATTCACTTATAATACTTCATCCTTTATTTATTCTTAGCAGCGTCTTCCTTGAGGAGTTGGAAGACGTAAGAGAAGTCTTTCTGGCCATATCCTCGGGATTGGACGATGCGGTACAGCTGTGTTGCCACGGCTCCGAGGGGGATGGGTGAGCGGATACCGAGAGCCATGGAACTGGCTAGCTCCAGATCCTGGGGGAGAGGTAAGTTTATATAGTTCTAGTTGGTAAATTGGATGTAACAATTATTGAATATGTACTGCTCCTGATGCTAGACAGATGCAATGATAAATCATCATCATCTGCCTAGCCTTTTGATAACGGTGTCGGGGTCAGCTTCCTGTCTAAAGTGATACAGTTAAATAGGTAACAGTGTTTTATATAGAGCGACTGACTATTGGTCGTCCTCAACCCAGTTGCCTGGGCATTTTTTCTGTTTTTCTCATATATTTACGGTCCCACAACGCCATGAACATTATTTTCGCGTCATTTCATGGCAATAATATCATTAATTGTAAACAACAAATTAATTATTATAACTCGGTAAAACATGTGGGTATATGACGTCACCGTTTATTTACTTACAGAATAGAAAAACAAGTTTATCTTATCAATTTGCGTTATAAGATTAAAATGCTTGTTTTAATCGACAGCAAATACAAAAGTTGTGTTTTACTCATGAATTTAATAATTATAACATTTCCACTTAAGACTTATGATAACAGTCTCTTTAATCTCTTCTGGGTAGGAATAAATTATTATCTGTCCGATTAGCACATATATTATTTGGTTAGTTAAACAGGTAGGTTACAGAAGACATTGAACTAACCACGTCTCAATTTACTAACTAGTTCATAGACCAGCAGTCAAGTAATAAGTCCTGTTTACAAAGCATGGACAACTGTGTAAACATACCTTAACCATTAATTCGTTCTTGAAGCCACCATCGTAGTTTCTGCTGGAAGGTGCAGTGGGGACCAGGCCGGGTACTGGGCAGTACACCTCAGTAGACCAGGATCGGGCTGAGGAGTTGTTCAGCACATCTAATAAGACCTTGGGGTCTAGACCCATTCTGGAAAAGAAGGTGTTAGTGGTTATGATCAGGATAAGGAGTACGAAAATAACAAGGTTTCTTGGAGGACAAGTCGGATTCTGATTACTGTTTTATAAATCTGCAGAAGTAAGAAGGCTTTTTCTTCTTCTTTCTATACCATTCCCAAGTTATTTGGTGTCGAAATATATTTCTTCTTATTTATTTGCTATTCCCAAGTTATCTGGGATCAGCACAATAGGTTTAACGCTTTTATTCCTCTCTGTCAGCCATAATACCAATCCACTCCCTTCTTATACATGTCATCTTTCAGACACTCGATTCATATTTTTTCCTTGTTCTACCTCTGCATCTCCATCCAACCAACAAAAAAAATCAACCGTTCAAAAAACCTTGTTGTTACTTTTATTTTTATTTTATTTTATTTATTTATGCCTTTATTTCAGGCAACTAGGGCCCATAGAAAATACAAATACACATATATTTTACATAAAAATACTTATAGACTAATACATACAATTATATTAATTATAACTTAAAACTATTTCACACGAAGTGTCGGCGTCGTGTTTCGCTGACTGGTGTCATGTAGGCGGCCACGAAACCGTCGATACACAACACCTTCCGGCCAAAACTCTTCCTTGAGGAACTTCTCAAGATGATGTGTCGGAACTCGCACCACGAACGACTTGAAGTTTGTATTGTGATGCGGTTCCAACCTCTCGACCCTCAAAGTCCAGTTGGTCTTGACGCGCATATACTCCACGACATCCTCAACCTTCGTGGAGTGGTGCAGCCTGGACACGTACAGCAGCGTTGTCGGCACGGCTGGACGCAGCAACATGTTGGGTCCTGCCAGAGCAGTACCGCACTGGTTCCGACAGGGAGGCTTCTTCTTTTTCCTCTTCTCTACCTTGATGAATCCATCCCTATCGCACGTGTCCTTCTCTGGACCCTGCGTTTTCAGAACCTGTTTAGGCTTGGACAGGCTCCGTTTACCCCCTTTTGCTTTGTCCGCTATTTTAACCTGCGAGTTTAGTGGCTCAACAGGCTTTTTAGCGGCGGCTACAAAATTTTGCAAGCGTGAGCGGCGTTGGGGGTCGAGCACGCCTAACGCTTATATTATGTCCGTCGGTCTCACTAACTCGGTGTCGACGGCACACGGGACAGGCCCGCATGCACAACGGCGGTTCAAAAACGAGGTGTGCATTCTCGGCAATCTTTGTGAACGATCTATTCGAGCCTCGCTCGAACTCGAAAAAACTGCCAAGTGTAGGTCGTTTTTTGTTGACCCCGCTGGAATCTGTGCCGTTGTGTGGTGTTTTGTATTTATTTTTATTAATTTTAATTAGTTATTTAAATGTTGTATATAATATGTAAAAATTCTACTCTGAAACTATAAAAACATCTATATCTATATTCTTTATAATTAAATTATAAAGTATGTATATCCATCGCTATCGGTTGCCCATAGTTTCAGGACAAACGTTTTTTTAATATTGTAACTATAGTGCTTATGAGGTGATCTTGGTAAACCGAAAGAGTCCCTCAAAAAAAGCTATTCTCTGAATCCTAGGGTTTAGTACGAATAAACTGGTTCTGGTTGTAAAATCTTCTGGTCACCCCTATCTTTACGAGAATTTAATTTCTACTTCCAAATTATTCACACAATAAATATCTTTTCCCTACTGGCAGTGTGATTATGGTGCTCAAAACGCCGTCTACCCTTGCCTGTATTGGTCTTCTTGTGTTCCTTAAGTATGAGACTTTGAGATGTCCATCTTCCCTTCTTCTCTACAGTGCCATGGGAGCAAGCTTTAGTTCCATCTGGATAAATGTTTGGTGCCTGGTTCAATCGGCTAAGCCTCACCAACCACATATGCTCTCATGTTGGTATCATTGAATGGCTACTGCTGAGTGCTTGTTTCTAGTGTATTGTATTCAATATAAAGTGTGTATATTTTCTTTGTTGTGCCATTTTTCTAATATTAAGAAACAGTAAATGATTACTAATTATAATAACCAAGGAATTGGGTAGTTATTTTTGAAGTTGCTCCGCGCTCTTCAGATTCTCGGTTCTCGAATATTATTTCTAGTTTGTTGAAGTAACAATAATTAGTTCGGTAGTACTCTTTCGGGTGGTCGCGTTTGCGGCTGCTCTGTTGTTATTGTTATTATTTGTTTTAGTTCCGCGTTAGATTTTTTTGCGCGGCTTTTAGCCTGCTGCGCCGGCTATTCCGCTTATTGAGTACTACAAAACCGCTTCATGAGGGGTGTCCAATTTGACTAGTTTTTGGCATTTATCAATTACATTTGCCAATCGACTACATGTGAACTTGAGTCAGCCATCTTGAATCTTGCAAATTCCATCTTTCAAGGAATGATACATTAGCAAGCGCCCAATGTGGTCTGTTGTTTCAGTCGTGCTCTTGTAAAAATATCTCAACGCCAAATGCCGTTCTCGTCGTAGGGATGGCCACAGAGATAGGATGTGTTTACCAAATATATAGTTAACGCTGGTGAAGAAAACCTGAATCCCGTGATGGTGATTCTGTGTCCTTGAATTTTTTTGTGTGGCGTGTTTAGGATTCTGCATATAGCTGCCTTTTCCCTGGTTCCACGTCATCACGTAAGATTCACCCAGGCTTTGCTATTATAGGACATTACTGTTCCTGAAGCAATAACCAGGTTCGAGAGTGCAGCATTCAGGCTAGGATCTGTGTGTGTTCCAACAACACCATCAGTGATCTATCTGGCTAGAAAGTAGTGTTATTGTTCGTAATTGTCCAATTTTTTCTTGCATAGTAGGTCACCTACCGTCGCCGCGAATTGTGAAACACCCGCGTTCGCGGGCACCAAAACACCCCGCCACCCGTCCTCCATCTGCAGTTTTTCGAGTCGGGCAGGAAGGCATCGAATGCGTACCTGCACGTCCCACCATGCTGTCTCTCCCCTGAGACTCTTTGATGGCGTTTGTGAATTATCTTACGCACTGTTTTGTTTTTATTCTTTCTTCTTTGGCATACGTGTGTGGTCTCTTGGCTGCGTTGCGTCCTCGTTGTCCTCACCACCCTTGTCTACTGAGACTTACGACTTTCGTAGGTTCGGCGCGACCCCCTAATAACGTAGTTGGCCTAGTCGCTTGAATTGTTAAGCCCTTTCATTGCCCAATAAGTCTCGTGACTTTCCACTACTAATAACTCGCAGGTTATTAATATATCCCTGGGAACCCCAAAGCATATTTTATTTTAAGGGTTTGTGTATTAATATACGGTAGCCTGTTCACATAGCCCATAACGGTTCTGAAAAGCGCTAGGTCCACGGAGTAATGATCACGTACTTTGATCTTATGGGATGGAAATCTTCATTCTAATGGGTACTTGAGAGAATTAGAGGAATATAATTAACAGATAGTCTCCCCTGTTCGTTGATACCAGTGCTTTTCGGTACTCTCTGGCAGGGGACCTCAAATACATGTCTTGCTGTCGTCCCAGTCCGTGTCCCGACAACGCTGCTTACGTTCCCAGGTGTTTTTGGCCCACCCACTCCACAAGTTGAGAAATGGTCTGGTTAGTGTTATATGCGCGTCACCAATAATGCCCACTAATATCTGGTAACTTTTGAGGGTTCGGATGAGGTTGTTGAAACCCGCTATCACTAATACAAACTTTTCTCACCAAAGTTCCCCGTTCGTGTGCGGTAAGTTCTCCCGACATCATTTGTCATCTTTGAGAAGTCACTTTCTCAAAGGAAGAGTTTTTGGCCTCGGAAGTTGTTAGTTGTATCGGACGGTTTCGTTGGTCCCCTACATTGGACCTATCCATTGTCAGCCGAAACTATCGACGTCCCGATCCCCCCACTTTAGTCTTTCTTTTGGAACTAATATTAGTTTTTTAAAGTATATAATGATATATTAATTGTGATGTATTAGCTTCTATAAAGCTTATTGTTATGCGTTATAAAAATGTGTATTTTGTATTTTTCCCCTATAGTGCGGTCCCTAAATGTTCCTTGGATGCAACCATTAAAGCATAATTATAAAATACAAAATTATAAATAAAAAAATTGCAGAACAAAAGCCTGTGTTTTTTTTGTACTTGTTTCTTAAACGGCTTGATTTTTTTGTTGGTGGGTATGTTGTCATTGAGCAGATGTAGAACAAAGAAATAAATATATGAATCTGTGAGTGTCTGAAATGACCCATTGCCATATTAAAGGAAAGTGGTACCTTTGATGAGGCTGACAGAGAGGAATAATAAGCGTTAAATCCATCTTGTGCTATCTCCGCAGATAATTTGGGTCCTAATAGGCCATTATATATAATAAAGAAGAAATATTATTTGCCGACTTCAACCAAATTAACCTTGGGTTAAGTTTTATAGAAATAAAAGAAAAAATCTTCTTATCTTTCTTTGTCAGATTTTATATTTAAAATCTATGACTACATCCAGAATCCGACATTTTTGTTCCTCCCAAGTAAAACCTTGTTATTTTCCGTTACTTCCTTATCCTGTATTCATAACCACTAAACACCTTCTTTCCCTTCAAGAAAGGTCTATCTGACTTCACACCTAAGGTCTTATTTAGATGTTGTGTTTTTTTCTTCTGAAACCAACTCCTTCATTGCCCCTCCCGATCTCTGTCTACTGAGGTGTATTCCTCTTGCCCAGTGATCTCCCGTCGTCCTGGTCCCCCACTGCCACCTTCCTAGCAGAAATAATCTACCCGATGTGCTTGCTTTCTCAAATATACGATTATTAAATGTTATATAGTATTGGTTTACACAAACTAGTTTGTCCATGTCTTTGTATAACACTTTATGGTGACCTTGTTTATTACTGACTGCTGGTTCTTTATGACAATAACTATGTTTAGTTATAAATTTGTAAGACGTAGGGTTTTTATTCTAATAGTTTCTTCTGTAATCCACTTCGCTTTAACTAATCCAAATTAATTTATATATGTGCTAATCGGACAGATATAATAATTTTCAATTATTTATTCCTACCCATGAATAAGAGAATGATAAGAGATCGGTTAGTCATAATTGGGCTTAAAACTATGGCTCTTCATGTTTGTTTTTCATCCTCGTCTTCTTGGAGGTTTTTTGGTGGTTTGCGGGAAATTCTGGGTTTTTTTTGGGGGAGGTTTTGGGTCTGGTGATCTATATTTGGGTGGGGATGCCGGGAACGGGTGGGTGGGGTTTGATAATATTTATCGTGGTGGTTGTGTGGGTGGGGGGATATGAGGGTTTTGTGATGGGGTTGGTTGGTTATGGATTGATGGGATCGGTGTTGAGCTGGTCTCGGTTTCTTTTTTTCTTTTTTGTTTCCTTGGTGTGGGTGGCTGGGTGGGGTTGCTGGTGTTTGTTGCTGGGTGGCCTGTGGTTGGGCTATTCCGTGCGGGGTTAATATTGGGTGTTTCAGTATGGAACTTTTTAACTGAATTATTGGGTGTGCGGGGAGGGTGGGTGATTCGTGCTGAGTTGGTTGGGTTTTGGTGGGGAAGGTTCTTTGATTGCTGGGCGTATGGTGAAAATGCTTTCTTGGTCTGCTTTTGCTTTTTTTGGGGATTTCGTGATGGGGCTAATATAGCTTGGGTGGTTGCTTGGTGACTGGGGGGTGATGGTGACTTATGGATGTGGGACTGGTGCAGTGGGGTTGTGATTCTGCTTGTCGTTGGTTGATGTTTGGTGTGTTGTGTGGGTGTGGGGTCGTGTGTTTTTACTTTCTCGTTTCGTGGTGTTGCTCTGTATATCACATTCGCGGCGACGGTAGGTGACCTACTTGCAGAAATTGCATTACGCAATAACACTACTTCTGCCCGTAGATCACTGATGGTGTTGTTGGACACCTCCAGCTGATGCTGCATCTCGACCTGGTTTTGCTTCAGGACAGTAATGTCCTTTAGCAGCCTGGTGACATCTACGTGATCGAACGTGACGGGAGGCAGCTTATGCAGATCCTTCGCCACAAATTCAGGCACGTCATCCGGGTCGGTTTCCTTCAACAGCGTTACTATATCTTGTACACTCTTCTCTGTGCCATCCCTTCGACGAGACGGCATTTGGCTGAGTTTACCGAGCGACGTGAACAACAGCACCTTGGCGCTGCTAATGTCATCTTCCTTGAACGATGACTTGCAGATCTGCAAGATGCTGACCTCGTCCATGTAGTCGATGGCATGTTTGATAAATGCCAAAACTTCATTGGCTATGAGCGTTTGAGTACTCATAGCGGAATGCGGGCAGCGGCTAAAGCCGCGCAATTCGCGAATATAATTCACACAGAGCAGCGCAAACGCGACCGTACTCGACTTTTATGTATTCACTGAACCTATTTCGAGACGAGATCTGAAGAGGCGGAGCAGAACTCAAAATTAATTCCTTGTTTTTAATTAGTAATCAAATTCTGTTCTTAATATTAGCAAAAATGGCTATCAACTTACTTGATACCCATATGCATGCACTCAGCAGTAGCCATTCCAGTGATACCCATGAGCATATTGTTGGTGAGCTTAGCGACCTGACCGGCACCAACTTCTCCACAGTGGAACTGCTTCGCTCCCATGGCCTTGAGGAAGGGCAGTGACCTCTCAAAGTCTTCCTTACGACCACCAGCCATAAAGGCAAGGGTAGCGTTTTGAGCACCCATCACACCTGAAAGTAGGGAAAAGATTTTTGTGGTGAATAATTTGGTGATTAATTCTCGTATAGGGGTGACCACAGATTTTACAACCAGAACCAGTTCGTTTGGATTACGAGCAATAGCTTTTTGAGGGACTCTTTCGGATTTCAAGATACATAAGCACTAATAGTTTTAACGTTTGTCTGAACTATAGGGCACACCGATAGCCAGATGGATATACATACTTTATATTTATTATAAGTATAGATATAGATGTTTTAGTTTCAGAGTAGAATTTACATATTATATACAAACTTAAATAACTAAATTAAAATTAATAAAATATAAACAAACAAATAAAAATTAGGTATCAAAAAACTCATCCGCATCGCTGTCAGCGGGAATCGTGCCCAAAAGGCTGGCCGCATTGCCACGCTTAATGGCAATGCAAATTCTTTGACCGAAGTATAGGCCAGCCCTTTGGTCACGAGTGGACTCCACTAAGCGTCTGCTTATTTCTTTATAAGGTACACAATTTGTTTACATTTTTGTTTCTAGACCTAATTAAAGTAGGAGACGTAATGGGCGGTTTAACCCTAATATTCAGACTACCTTAAGATATTGAAATTTTATTTTTAATTATAGAATTGTGGAATTAAACATCTATAATAATTTTCGGAATCTTAAGGCATTCCAAAACTAAAATTCCTATAGTTGATAATACGAACTTAGAAAACCAGTAATTGGGTTCAGGAGATTAGAAGCCAGATGGCTCTCGTAAAATATTGATATTCAACCCGATTTAGTTAGGCTAAAAGCTGACCCTACTCTAGCTGGGAAAGGCTAAGTAGAAGATTAGTTTGCTAAAGTATTATTAAGGTCATTTTATGTATTTAATAGTTTTGGAATGCTTACATTCAGAAAGCTTAATTAATGTGATTGGAAAATTTTGACCTCAGGTCTTTATACCATTAATTAGACTTCACATGTTGGCCACAAGTTATCTGACTTCATATTATAATGAACTTTAAATCTGCTTCTTAGAGTTTAAAATTGAATAACAATGACATGTACTCTGGTCATTAATCAGCTGATGCTAAAAAGATTTTCACACATTTTATTTTCTTTTCTAGCCTATACTGTCCCACTGCTGGGCAAAAGCCTCCCCATTCTGTTTCCACACCTCTCGGTCTTTCGCGTGTTCCCACCAGTCTCGGTTGTAGGCGTCTAGACACATATCCAATTTTTTTCTAATCATATTTTATTACATTAATTACGTAACATACGGCATACATAAAAATCAGTTTATTACCAAAAAGATAACAATAATTATATTTGCTGACGTTATATAGCTATGATTTTGTTATCTGTCATAAGCTTAATGTGTCTTTTGTGATAATATGATATCGTGATTGTGTGTTTGTTTGTTTGTTGCTAGCGGTGATAGGAGCCCCCCAAAGTGAGACACGCCCGTATGTTTCATTGTTAGGTATTAATATAATAAGCCATTGTACCTAATTATGATTATTTTATTTAGATTTTGTGGGACATAACATTTTGTTGTGTTGTTTTTCTTAGTAAATAAACAACTGATGTTTTCGAAAATTTCATTTTCTTTATATTTTTGGGGCACGTTCTGACAGCTGTGCTTATTTTGCATTATGCAATAGTGTAAAATAGAAGCTTTTGCAATAACTTTCCATAATATAATACTGTCTATTTTATACTAAGACAATGTCCAAAAATCTTTTTAGTATTTTTCTCTATTTATGCAGGAAGCCTGAAATCGTCGTCGTTGTCGCTGCCCAAAAAACCCACTTTTTCACAAGCCTCCCTTTGTGCTGGGGATATTTGCCCACTCACCGCGCTGGGCATTCGTGTTGGTGAGCATAGTGTGGGATATTTATTTGCTTCCTGGAGTGTTTAGTAGGTATTAGGGTCATAGCTCATTAGGGCCACCCGGCACCCACCCTGCACCGCCTCCTCGCGCGGCGTCCTCTCGTTGTCGACAGGTGGTCCCGGGTGTATTAACCTACACACGGGTGGACACACTAATAAACGTCGCGCGGTCAACCAGTGGACCCCGCGCTGGCCGCTGGTGGACGCCGCGTGGTCTACGACTGGAGACCGGTTAGTCCAGGAATTTTCATGTAGTCTGTTAACAATTGGCCTAACGTGATCCACTCGCGGGCAGAGCGCATTCAAGGCAAGCGTGCGAGCAGCATGTTTTCACCGAGTGGTCCACCCGCCGTCCGCACGTGGAGGGCTTGCGACTAAGGCGATGCGGTGTTGCTACGTAGTTGATGTAGTGAGCGCATACTCATACAAGTTCATATAAAGAATACTAACCGTACGAGGCGAGGCATTGCGGAGTTGGTGCCGGATGGCTCTAATGAGCTATTAGCCCTTATTCTTCAACTACTGAACTCTGTTGCAATCTTCTATACATATAATAAAATCGTAGGGACGTCAAAACTGTACATTGAATATTTTTTTAAAAGAATACTTGGGGCGTGATCTGTAGTCGATACTGAACCCAAAAATATAGTTTTTAGAATTTTTGTCTGTTTGTCTGTTTGTCTGTTTATCTGTTTGTCTGTTTGTCTGTATCTATGTCCGGGATAAACTCAGAAAGTACTGCATGGATCTACTTGAAATTTTGCATGAATATTGTTTAGAGGTCTGGTCAGGACATAGGCTACATATAATCACGCTATAACTTAAGGGGGACAAGCAGTGAAGCTTTATTTCTGTTTACCTTTCTGTATCCCCGTATGTTATAACTACACGTAACTTAATATTGCGTAGTTGTTTAGTATCCATTTATCATCAATCTTAAACAAAAAAAATCACTGCTTATCTATACTTTGGAAGAGAAATTAAATTTTTAAGAAAACTGTGCTCAGCCAAGGTTAAGGCGGCTCCATCTATGATATGTAAATAACATCAAATTTGACAAAGCTGGCGGACTGGTAGCCAAATAATTGCCATTCAAATTCATAGATGGAGTTGTGCATTTTCTGCAACTGACCATATTGTAGTACAGCGGGTAATTTCTAATTACATTTTCATATTGTTCATCAATTTGCAATCATGATGTAAGGAAAATTTATAGTGTTTAGCGAAATTTGAAACGACTCCCTCAAAATCATTTTTCGAATATTAACGTCAAGTTTGAGAATAAGCGGAACAATTCATGGTCAATTACAATTTATAGATGGAGTTGTGATTTTTTTCATAAACAAATCGGGCTGGGGAATGGTTACTTTAGCTTATCTTTCAGAAATGTGGTGGTATAAACGCTACTTTGACTGTAAATATGTACGTTTATTGCGTTTTTTTCTTAAACACATTTTAAAGGAATGTAAAAGACGTAACCCTTAATGATCCTAGAAACAGGCTCATACTCAAACTCCAGACTGCAGTATGGCGAGCTTTCGCAATGGTATTAAAGTGGTATTAAACCATGCACACGTAAAATGCTCTATCCCAGTCCCAGGAAACGCACAAGTTAAGAATTTCTGATAAATTTAAGTTGAAGTAGTTTCGATTTTTCTACGATTTCTAATAGCCACAGTTAAACAAGAGCCGAGCCTAAAACAACGCCGTCAGATAAATAAGTTTGATATCATCTGTTCAGTCACAAGGTCAAAATTGACATCAACGTTTTCACCAACTGTGCTATTTGCAAATATACATTCCTAATTGAAACTATGGTCTTCTCTTTACGTCACATTAGTAGCTTCAATCCCGGTAGTACCTTAAGTAAGACCAGTCGAATCAATTTAAGCGTGTTATTTTGGCTGAAAAAAGACCGCTTTCTCTTAAGTTTGATCAGGAGAA
This sequence comes from Heliothis virescens, assembly GCA_002382865.2. Classification (NCBI taxonomy): domain Eukaryota; kingdom Metazoa; phylum Arthropoda; class Insecta; order Lepidoptera; family Noctuidae; genus Heliothis; species Heliothis virescens. The sequence continues at coordinate 2,283,201 of NWSH02000019.1, forward strand.
TATGAGTAAAAGTTGTCATTTTGTCCACTACAAAGCAGAAGCTTAAAATTAAAACCATGCAACTTCAGGTAGGTACTTAAACTTTTTTATCCAGTATTTGATAGAAACGTATGCTCATCAAGTCAAACTGACTTTGGACTTTGAGAACTACATAGATCTCCAGGGTGCCATGTAACGTGTTGCAATAGCCCAAGAGCTTGGGATCTTATAAATCCTACCTTCCCTGCAGGTATACGGTACATGCACAAATTGAATCAAGACGCCTTTTGTTACGTGTGATAGTTTGGTCGCGTGGACCTCTTCAACACATCTTTACCAACTCTTAGTGGTTGACACGGCCATCCACTTCTGTATAATTTGAGGATCAATAAGATTGCTTAAGTCAGCTATGGTCACTATCCACGCTGTATGGCTGGAGGAGGCACTACACTGGGGGGGAGTCTATAGTTGCGACAGTTAGTCGCAGCCCAGCGCAGGGCACGCCCCATTAGTGGTGGTAAGTCCCCTCACCTTCCGAATCACGCAGGTCCGTCCTCACCACACATGTTTTTTTCGGAACGTACCTACATCGGATGACAGCCCGGTGGACAGACCGGAGAACACGGTGGAGCACACGGTTGAGGTGTGCCCTGCTTGGGAGAAGTACCGCTGTCTCTTCGTGCCGGCAATTGGCGGCGTTGCGGCGGCAATCTCTAGCGCCCGGTCTACGCCAAAGTCCGGAGTAAGAGGGAATGAGATGCCGTCGCCTCTTTCTATAAAGCAGTCATGCTAGAGAAGGAAGCAGAAGAGCGTTTGAAAGTTCTCACTTCAAATACTAGCCGCCGCGGTGCACGTGGAAGACACCAGAGGCGCCGGGTGTCGAGTGACAAATGCCGGTTACCGTAGGTTTTGGATTTATCGTGAGTTTTGGTGGCTCACCATCCTAACGTCTCTTAAAAGACGATAGGCCAGCGTTAGCAACCCACGTGGTTCCACGCGCTCATCAAAGAGAGCCGGCAAATCCAGCAAGCTAGCCTTAAAGCCTGCTGGGGCTATGGGATCGTTCGAAAGAGTTACTGCGGTCCTGGTACACAAAAGGCTGCAGAAAGAACATGGTGGGTTTTGGTCAGTAAAATTCTGACACTCCCTCACGCTGCACACAGCTAGAGTGGGTCATTTGGTGATTTCCCACCAAAAATGAAGTTATAATTACTAAGCTCCTATAGCCTGCTGCCATTCCTTTTCTCCATCAAATCTTGAGTAGTCCTATGAGTAGCTGTGTGAGTGCTTAGAAGATCCGTGAAAAGCGTCTTCCCTGTACTGAAATTATACGCACGTACTCATATCATCACCTGTATAGCATTTTCCTAACCATTATTATTGGTGTTTACTTTCCGTCTAACCGAATTTATGTGAGGACCAATATTTTACTTGGAACGACTACCTATCTGACTCATCGTCAAAGTTACCTGGGCACCGAGTTACTCTTTGTTTGACAAACTTTTTTGGTTTCTGATGAGTTGTAGCGGCAGCAGAAGATGTTCCAATGACGGCTTTGGTCTTTGGACTATGGTATTTATTTCCCGCAGTTTCATGCCCCTCCTATGAGAATTACTCCCGTATCCGGATAAAGTCACTTTCTATTGATATAATAACTTTTCAAGTCGGTTGATTAGTTTAAAAATTCCTACTGCGACACGAACTTTACTTCCATGTTATAGATAAATGGTCACACATCCACAACACAGTCAGCCCGTAAGTCTGTTAGTAATCCGCTAGCTCCTCAATTTCTTGCATATTTTATTACATTGAAATGTAACAAATACACCTACGGTAAATGAATGCAAGTACTTATAGTATTTTGTCAGTTCTGTATCGCCCACGTAGACGAAGTCGCGGGCAGCAGCTAGTATTGCAATAAGATGATTCAACAGGGTCAAGTTCACAATGATAACCTTTATCGATATTTGTCAATCATACTATATCAACTGGATATTTACATTTTAAGAAAACCGTCTTGAATCTTTACAACTTCATAAAAAACTCAAGTGTTTAACTAATATTTAATTAAATACAAAACCTCAGCCAAGGTCATTTAGAACGATAAACTTATCAGACTACGAGTTACGTAAGATAAAGATTTTATAAAATCACGTTTGCGGGTGTCGCGATAAAATTCATATAAAATTATAATCATCATCAAATAGGTGGTAAATGAAGAGGTATGGTATAGGGGTAAAAACCTCTACGAAAAATGAGGTGAACAAACAAGTGTTCTTAGTGATATGTTTTTACATAATTATAGTAAAGTTTAAATGTAAGCTTAGTTAAACAACATACTTAATCTTTAAAGTTTTCAAAAGCACTTTTTTTAACAATTTATATAATCTATGCATACTAAGATATTACAAACTAAAATAAAGACTAAAAAAGAACATGAGTGATGTAACTATAACTATGAATAGAATAGAACTTAATTTTGTGTACAGACAACAGCACATCAAGTTACCACAATCTGTCAAATTTCTGCAATAGATTTTCAACCTTATCACAGTAGAGGTAGGTTAATGTTTGACTGGTAAAATTTGACAGATTGGTATACGTTGACCTGCCGTTGTCTGTACTTATTTTTAGGCTAATAAACGACATAATGTACTCTCGCCAGAAATCAGTTCATTTGTAATAAAGTTCTGTCTGTACAGGGGAAGCTTTTGTACATAGTTATTGCTGTACCAAAATTGAATTAATAATAATTAACTTCGCCCAAATCCAATCCTACAAGGTTGTGATCATGACCTCCGAACTGAAAACCCTAAACTATCTGTCAAGATGTATACTATATTTCAACCTGTGCCTGTATGTCACAGAGAAAAAAATGTGTTTTTAAAAGCTTTTTCGTACTTATACTTGTCAATTAATTTCTTGCCTGTACGGACCGAGTAACGTCACTCGGTACAACCAAATGGGAAATTCGCTACAGTGAGAAAACTTCATAGTGTCGAAGAATAATTAAGAATCTTTACCTCCAGATACAGGTGCATCTGTGAAGCCCTGTCCACTCTCCAGGGCTACGGGGAAGATCTGTTTGGGCACGTTCGGGTCTACCGTACTGGAGTCGATGAGGAGAGCTCCTTTGCGGGCCTGGAAACAATCATATTTCAGTTTATATTAACCTTGAAAGCTTACTGGCACCGGTTTTGTCAATGAATCCATAACAATAAATTGACTAATTATGGATGAAAATGAGGAGAAGCCTGCCACTTACAGTGAACCGTTTATTAGAGGAAGGCTACGGGCCACTTTTTACCCACATGCGATGAGTAGTTTCTACGGGACTCGGGCGCAACCACTGGAAGAAGCTAGTATTAAAATACGGCCGAACTAAGGGCAAAAACAATCGATAGTTCTAATGTTGCCATAACCATTACTACTTTAAACATAAAACTATTTGGATCCAAGTTGCGGTTACAAAAACCCATCTGTCATGAAGACTCGACTAGTTTGAAGTATAAGTTATTATACCATCTGAATTATAAAGCTGTTTGCTCACGAAAGTTCATCTTTTGAATTATTTGATGTTTCAAGTTAAGTGGTGTTTGTCAAAAGTTTCAGTAACTTAGTAAACTTCTATTGTGGTTGGGACCGCTCGTTAGTTAGGTCGGTTTTACACTAACGTTACCAGACAGTTAATATTTGTAATTTATAATCTAAGACTAGTAAACTTTAGCCAACTTATTTAGGGCTCATTTTCACTGATAATAAACGTTCGTTTTTCAATTGCAATTTTTGTTTTTTTTTTATTGCTAACATTACGTTTGGCAAGAAATATCCACAATAATTTTCGGAAGATCATAGTTTTCCTAATATTTTAATTTTAAGTTTTAGAAACGGGCGGTATTTGGGAGCCAAGCGAGCCTACTGTCACACTGTCAAGATATCTCAATCCAAGTATAAGAGAGAGGTTACACGATAAGTCTGGCGTCAGTTCATTCCATCAGTCTGGTCCAGAATGTACTGTGTTTTTCGTTCGTCAGTCTGGCATCAGTCAAAACACGGTACATTCTGGACTAGACTGATGGAATGGACTGACGCCAGACTGATCGTGTAACCCCTGTCTAAGATATAAAACTACATGAAAGTATGAAATCCTCCTTAGTACATAAGATAGAATAACTTATACTTCGTTCCGTATCACATTACTTGACCGCAGGTAACTTAGACTGGTAGCCTCAACTTTCACTGAAGGAAATATTATATTTCTTCTAAGTTCCGTTTCTAAGAAACTTTTCGTAAAGAAAACCTTTTCAAATTGTAAATAAGGTCGGAATACATTGACTTGTGTGTGATAGATTTTTGAACGGACAAAAATGTGGAAACCATGTTTGTTGTATGGTAACCTCTGAAATATGTGTTTTATTCTAGTTAACATATTTTGTGGCAACAATAATATGTCACCAGTTAAAAACAATTGTCTAACTATCAAGGTTCATGAGATGCAGCCTAGTGATGACAGACGAGATAGACGATTAGGAAAGACTTAGGTGAGGGTACGTTTTTAGGGTGCCCTGTCTATCTGTCGATTTGTCACCAGGCCGTATCTCGAGAACCATGACACCTAGAGAGCTGAAATTTTCACAAATTATGTATTTTTGTTGCCGCTTCAGCTAAAAACTATAATAAAATAAGAATTTTAGGAGGTTCCCATACAACAAACGCGCTTTTTTGTATACCTTATACACAGCAGGTACCTACTGTATAACCCTGAAAAGTTAATAGTCGATACTCACATGCTTAACCACACCATCGTTGCCAAGGTAGGCGTCCAACACGACCTTGTTGCTAGGCAGTATGGAGACCACGACATCAGCACCTTCCACAGCCGCAGCGATGGAGGACGCTTCTTTGATGCCGTTCTTGGCTGCAGCTGTCAACGCCTCCTTTGAGGGGTCGTAGCCACGGACTGCGAAACCCTGGAAAATTGTTAGGAGGTTAGAAATGTTGATGCTGATGTATTTTTTTTTGGCTTGGTACTGTAATTAATTGTTGTTGGATTTGAAAAACCGGCCAAGTGCGAGTTGGACTCGCGCACGAAGGTTTCCGTACCATTATCTATGAAAAAAGTACAATAGGAATGGCCAAGTGTGAGTTACTTAAGTTGCACATTATTTCTAATAGATGGTGCTACTAGTATACAATTTTGCAATTAACTAATATAAATCAACAGGCTCAATATTTTTTTTTTTTAATTTTTATGTATTTATATATATATTTGTTGTTATAGCGGCAACGGATATACATCATCTGTGAAAATTTCAGCATTCTAGCTATCACGGTTAATGAGATACAGCCTGAAGACAGACAGACAGACAGACAGACAACGAAGTCTTAGTAAGAGGGTTCCGTTTTACCCTAAAAAAAACACTAAAGAATAATATTATACAATAATATTTCTTACTTAATTAAGACATTTTTTTAACTCTATAGTCGGTCACTATACGAGTAATTTACAATTTTCTTTCGCAGGTCTCCTGGCAGAAATTTCTTTGGAAATGTGCCTTTGTATTCAATTGTGCATAAATTACAGTGTGTACATAAATTATAAAATAAATAAATAAATCTTTATATCTGTAGGAATTATTAACACATTTCCCTGTAAATTATTTAGTTCAGAACATTTCGAAGAACTGGAAGCCAATCATGTAAAACCAGTAGGTACGCTTGTTTTGCTTCCAACTAATCGTAATTTGCTTCATTTGTCAAAGAGTATATCCCGGGAAATGCAAACCGTTCACCAGGACTCGTACTAGCTAGCTGCCGCACGCATTTCACTACCTGTTTTACTATTTTAAAAATAGAATGTTACAAAGGTATGTGAGAATGTAAGTATGGATGTTTGTTAACCTGGCACACAAAATCTACTGGACGGATTTCGATGAAACCTGGCAGTAGTAATATAATATCAGAATAACATATAGGCTACTTTTTATATGGGTACGGGAAGTAGTTCTAGAAGCGGGTGAAACCGCTGGCGTAAGCTAGTATTTAATATATTAATTTTCTTAAAACCGACTTCTATAAACAACAACCGGTCTAGAAATCGGTGTCTAGTGGATGCAGCTATGTTTATTTCACAACCGACTTTTAGACCGATGAACCTAAAAGTAGTTTTTATTCCTACAAAATAAACGAGCTCATTTTTATCAGTCCTTAAAAACATCTACATTAAAACTTAGCCTTAGATTAGTTAAACCAGAAATTGAAACTCGTCAATTCAAGGCTAAAAATAACACTGAAAAACAAGAACACAACCCATTGTTCACCGTACCCTAAAAGTGCCCTTTTTCAATACATTTACATCATGTACATTGATGTAGGTGGAATAATACAAAAAAATCCATGTTCCAATTCCAGTCCATTGGGAAATAGGTACATTAATACAACAAGGCTCTTTGGGCCCAACCCAAATCACTGGACCAATGGACATCTTGAAAGTTATTGGTAAAATACTTTTTTCAACATGATTTACCTGAAAATATGGCTTTTTTTCTTGTTTGAGTAGAGAATGGCGCTATTTTGGTTTTGGTATGATCTTGTTACTAAGGGGTTATAAAGACACTAAATTGTAGTTTACAACGCCAATGTTTAATAAAAATATAGGCACATAGTTGTCATATTTATTTTATACATATAACATTCAAAGTCCTGACTCATTTACTGACTCATCAACGCAGGACCCAAACCCGTGAACCTATAAAGCTGAAATATTGCACAGAGGTTCATCTTAAGGCCGGGACTCCACCAAAGCAGAGATGTGTGCGGTGTGCTGTGTGCTGTGCGAGAAGAGATGTTTTTCAGCTCGCGGGACTCCACCAAAGCGGAGATGTGTGCGGTGTGCTGTGTGCTGTGCGAGAAGAGATGTTTTTCAGCTCGGGTGCGGGGCGTTGAGTGCCGGCCGGCGCGCGCGCGGGGTTCTGCGGGTTGCTAGCGGGCGAGAGGGGGGAGGGTGACATCGCTCACTGCACGCCGCTCACATCTCTCGTCTCCACTGCGCGTCGTCCGCGCACAGCTCACATCTCCGCTTCCATCGCGACATACAAATATTACACATCTCCGCACAGCGATCTCCACTGAAGCTGAGCGGAGAGGAGACGTGTCAATAACTCAATTCTATTGGTTGTTTAAAAAACATCTCCTCTCCGCTCGTCTCGTCTCCGCTTTGGTGGAGTCCCGGCCTAAGACTTTCAAGCGAGATAAGAAAGGATTTCCCGAAATTCCCTCGGGAACGGGAAAGAACGGATTTTAAGTTTTATGCGGGCGAAGCCGCTGACAGAAGCTAGTCCTTAAAAAATGCAATGATCCAAATAGCACACTAAGGCCCAAGTCTACCGATAACATAAATGTTAGTTTAAAACCACAGTAACTGTTAATTTCCACGTATTTTTTTTAAATTAAACAGTTTTTTTTAAGAAAATATGCGTTTATATTGTGATATTGGGCCAAATCATCTTAGTATACCCAGGAGAAAAAACACTTCATCAGAAAAAAAAAAACTGAATTCCGCCCCTAAAATCCCTTACACAATTAACAGGGACCAGCCCTTAAATAAATCGAAAACTGCTCAGTGCAAATCTGGTCGAACCTTAAAATGTTTTACGCAAAGAGCAGCCATCTGCATAACTTAGCATAATCTTTGAATCAACTGAAAGGATTTTAATTTTAAATTACAGTAAATGTACCATTAACCGCTCAGGATTTTATCTTGTCCTTTTTTCAGTACTTATTGGGAATTCACTTTGTGGCTGCTCTGTTAACTTTTTAGTGAGTCATTTTCAGACTTATTATCCATACATTTATTGGTGTAGTCACAGAGATTATTTTTCAACGTATTGAAACTGAAAAAGCTTATTAATGATACTGGTTTATGCTTTTCGTCTAGAATCCCAAAAAAAACAACATTGATTTGTATAATTATTTTACTCGCGTTCTGGGGCTCTCCACTCGTTGTACCCGGACGAAATATAGCCTACGTTTCTCGGGGATAATTTAGCTTCCCAACAGTGAAAGATTTTTTAAATCGGATCACTAGTTACCAAACCTTTAACCTACAAACAAACACGCAAATGTTTCCTCACTCTCCCTTTCCTAACAGTGAGATAATTTTTAAAAATGTACTCCAAAATATGTAATCTACCTTAAGTAACTATTGGGTACACTTTTGTACTTTTTTTACAAGAGAAGTAGCCAGCGCCCAGGCCAGCTTTAGGCCTATAAAAAGGATCGAAAACTGACCTGTAAAAAATCATAAACACAATTTTTCTGTATCGAAGTAAATTAATGGTCCCAATTTGTTAAACAATTCCAGTATCAAACATTCCATCTAATCATATATGCTCAGAATATACAAAAGCAAGCTTATCTATACATTCAAACAAACCCTCTCTCTCCCACTCACGACATATGCTACACGAGTGAGTGAGACAGCTAGTAGTTCTTGTACAGTTGAATACACGAGTGTTCGGGTCAATGTCAAATGGCTATTTTAATACAAAGATCCGTTGTGACGTATCTGATCGTTGTTTCATTCACTTTCGCTGTGGGTCAGTCGTTTTGGGGTGTGTCCTAGCAAGTATTTTGAGAATTTTCAAAGAAGAAGTGCTATTTTGCAAATAAACAAATGAATACTAAATTACATCACGTGCATCTTGCTTTTTATCATCCCACAGTAGGACACAGGCCTATCCTGACGCAGAATAGGAATGAGCCTTAATCACTACGTTTCCTTAAGTCGTATTGGCGATTTCAGACTTAAAAGTTCAGGTTCTCCTTCTCAACTCGTCAAGATGTCTTCCTTTACCTTTGCTCAGTCTTGGTGTCCAAGTTCTTATAAAGTACAAATCACAGGCTGGTGATTTACCTACTAGGCCGACTTTGACTAAATCATAATTATACTTACCTACATATTCATAGAAAAGAGAAGTTTATAAAACTGATACAAATTAAAATGTATACAGTATCGGAAAACATGTAAATATATTAAATGATGTAACATCCAATCATAATTAAATGAGTAGATAATGTTACCATTACAATAACAATTAGATACACTCAACAACTAGAATAAACATAGCTGATTATGGGCATGTAAAGAGGGATTTTAAATAAATCAATTATAACCTCTGATATAAACCTGGACTAAGTTTTAAGCTAGCGTGGTGATTAACGCTCATTCTTTCTCTGTGTGAGAAGCCTGTACTGAAGTGGGACTGTAAGAAAGATGATGATGATAACCTCATCTGTTATTATTGGTTTTACATGTAGAATTCGAGGAGATCAGATAGGCAGTTGCTCTATGTAATGTCAGCTGCATCCTATTACACTAGAAGCCAATTACAAAATAGATAGGAAAAAGCTACACAGAAGACGTTCATGGCTAAGCTATGCTTGCCAAGGTGGCTACAGTAATGAGCGACTGAGCAGTTACACTGGGCACTAGACCGACTTGAACTAAACCATTTTTAGGGTTCCGTACCCAAAGGCTAAAACGGGACCCTATTACTAAGACTTCGTTGTCTGTCTGTCTGTCTGTCTCCATGTTGTATCTCATTAACCGTGATAGCTAGAATGCTGAAATTTTCACAAATGATGTATATTCGTTGCCGCTATAACAACAAATACAAAAAAAAATAAAAAATCAATTATTAAGGCTGTTGATTTATATTAATTAATTGCAAAATTGTATACTAGTAGCGCCATCTATTAGAAATAATGTGCAACTTAAGTAACTCACACTTGACCATTCCTATTGTACTTTTTTCATAAATAATGGTACGGAACCCTGTGCGCGAGTCCAACTCGCACTTGGCCGGTTTTTAATAAATTACCCAATATTTTTGTCCGATCTAGATGGTAGTAGTTCAAGTTTTGTAGATTCTTGTTTTATTTTTTATTTAAGTGATGTTTAACTTAACTATTAAAAAACTTAGTATCGGCACATAATAATTATGTGTTATAGTTATCTCCATATCTGTTTTATCATTTGACCCATTGGTTCCATGTTGTAACCATAAAATTACAGATGTTGCTAGTCCATAAACGTTATCTATTACCCGACTGCAAAACAATGGTAATGTTTTCACTCTATTACCATAACGTGTAATAACAATAAATGAATAATAATTTTCCTCTTATAAAGCACGTGGAATTCTTAATAGACTTACGGCCGTTCTCAATAACCTATCTATCTGTGGATTTGCTTACTAGAGATTGAATTAGCTCCATACAAGTAATGTCATATATGCCTATCTCTAGTAAGCAAATCGATAGATAGATTAGTTACTGAATTCCATAGTTACTGGACAATAGCTGTTTATATATTTTATTGCTATCTGTAACTCTGTTTACATTTATTTTTGCGGTAAGGACAAAATGTCATACGTAGTGTACAGATGTGAGCAGGTCAACCTACCCAAATCTCTTAAGTTTTACCAATCGAACATCAACCTTCCACTATTGTGATAAGGTCGAAAATCTATTACAGAAATTTGACAGATTGAGATAGGTTGGAGTATGTAACTATTGTCAAAAATGTGAGATAAGTTTTACTATAATATGTAATAACCCCTTTATTAACTTAGTTTTAGCATAGTCAGTTCACTAATAAAGTAATAATATATTATCTCATTGTTATCACTAAAAAAAATCTTGTTATTTGCTTAAAATAGTGCAAATAAGCTAGTTTATCTACTAATGTATACAAATGATTTAAACATAACTACTTAAGGTATCGACAAAAAACCTTGAAATTGAATTAATATAATATGCAAATAAGCACCTTTATATTAACTATGTTTTTGAGTCCTCATGTCTTAAAATATTTGTAATTACAAATACACAAACATATTTATAGTACCTATTTAAAAAATCTGACAAAAGTATAATTAGATACGTAAAAGGTACCACGCAACTAAATGCTCCTATTTAAATAGTTAAAAATCCACTAACCATTCAATAAACATTCCATTTCCAAACCAATTTGAATAAAGAACGCGTTCAAAATTTATTACCAGCCAAATACTTTTCCATCTCACCTTTTTGGCCAAGTTAGCAGCCATGAACCCTCCCATGTTCCCGAGACCAAGGAAAGCCACATTTTTGTCAGCAGCCGAGCTATATTTCCTCGTCACTGTTAGAAAACACTGTGTGCCTCGCGCCGCCATCTTGAATTCTGTATTTAGCCGCACGTTGTTTGACCGGCGCGCGCGCAACGCAACTGCCGGCGAAACCGGCCGCGTTGGTTTGATACTATTATCATTATCAATAATGTTATCGACACACGATGATAGTTCGAGTAATTAGTGGCGTGACTATCGTGATTGACAAAGGCGTGGTTTTATTGTTTAAGTCTCAGTGATTTATAAGTTCTTCTAGGTTTTTGTATGAAGTTTATTTTAATTGCTATACAGTTTGTTTCCGTTCTTCCAACTTTTTTAATTATTAAAATAATACTTGTTTTAGAAGGCAACATTTTAAAGAGCCCATGCAATGACTTAAAAGTGTTTTATTTATACTGATAATGATAACTTCCACCTTTTCTAAAGTCGTTTAAAAACAACAAGAATTAAAGTTTAAACAAAAATAAATAGTCGTATCTACCAATAACAAAACTTTCTCGAAACGCATACATACATACAAAGAATAGAATTAAACACAAAACGAGTTCTTTTTGTTAAACTTAAAAAAATATAAGACCAACGAAAAGTTTTACGCAAAACACTCGCATCGTTTGTACCCGGCCTTATCTTATTATCATAATAAATACCACACACTGCTGTCGTTATGTCAGACATCGTGTTTTGATCAACTAACATATTTTTGGTACTTGTAAGAAACTGGTTTACCCAGTATAATCAAGTTTAGTCAATTTACCTATTGTAAAATGTTATTTTTCATTAAAATTGTGATGTTTTTTTAATAAGTCTCATTTTATATTATTCAACTTCATATGATGATGGCATCCTAGCCGATTATCGGCCACGGCGGCTGTTCTCATATAAGGAGATCAGCCAGCTACGCAGGACATATTATAGTGCACAAGCATTTGCGCAGACACAGGTGCACTCCCTATTTCCTCACTCTCATAACCCGATGGGACGGCAATCCGACACGACCGGAGAGAGACCAGGCGCAGGACCTACATTAACGTGCTCTCCGATGCACGGGTGTATCAATCACCAACTTCGAACTCCGGGCTGCTTTGTGAAAGTTTCTAAAGTCCCGGGAATCGAACCCGAGACCTCGTGCTCAGCAGTCGGCTATGCGACAACTAGACCAACGAGGCAGTCAACTTCATATAAAAGTTACTTGCATAAACACATCTGAAAATAACCCTAATAAAGATAATTATCATAGAAATGAAGTTCTTATTTTATTTATTAATTAGAAAAATTACCTATTTCGCAACAAACAATAAATTATCGATAAATTAATTGGACCGTTTCGTGTTATCTCGCTAAAGATACAACGATTTGTATTACCAAGGTCAATCGCTAATAATTTTATAGAATCAGATATCTATCTTGTTTTTTTCCTCTTTCGGTACAAATGACAAAGAACATTTCGTGACAATCTATACTAATATTATAAAGCTGAAGAGTTTGTTTGTTTGAACGCACTAATCTCAGGAACCACTGTTCCGATTTGAAATATTCTTCCAGTGTTAGATAGCCCATTTATCGAGGAAGGCTATAGGCTTTTTGTCCGGATGCGCCGAGTAATTCCCACGGGAAGCGGGTGAAACCGCTGGCAGAAGCTAGTTAGTTATAAAGAGAACTTGCCGGATTTACACAGCTCAGCTGCTTAGTCTGAAAAACTAGGTTTGGGTGTGAATGGGTTTAATTAATAGAAATTCAATTGTTTTTTTTTTAAACAAAAACAAATGGTAATCAAAGAAACTGTATGTACCTATGTAAAAGTGTATGTAAAAAAAGTAATTCGGCTACATTAAGTGTAAAAAAGAGTAAACAATAATAAAGCGCCTGGCTGATTTATTAAACTTATTTAATACTCACTCACAGTCTGCTTGCGATATTTTTTGATACAGGCGTATTTACACTACTAATATAAACTTGCTTACATAAAATCCAGATTTAAATATTTTTTGTAGTTATTTCTTACTAGTTCACCCAGATTGAGAAATATTTTTTTCATAGATTCAAATTCCTAAAAAAACATCATGTAGTTTGATAGTTGCTCATTCCTTTCCGAAAGAAGAATCACATTTTAGTTAAACTATCCATATTTTTGGCAGATAATTCGTTTAAAATGTAAAAATACACAATAAAACAAACATAGTTTTCTAGGCTGAAAGGCATGAAACTCATTCAGGCGGCCAACTAACCGAAACTTTTTAATTTCCATACAAAATATGTAGATTTTATGACGCAAAAATGACGAAGTGCAACGATACGTCACCGCAGGACAATTACATTTGCATCCAGACTATTTTTATGTACAACTCATTTGTTTTACTACTTCACTAGCTTATTTCTCGTGGTTTCACCCACATTTTGGGCTCTATATCGTTCCTTGTACATACATACAGAATTTCTTTTTTCTTTTTTCATGTCTCGTAAATGTCATAGCGTGTATTGGGGTGAATCTCCAGAAAATATTATTTTTGTGTGTTTTAATACAACACATATTTTTGAAAAACTATTGTTGAGGATAGTGATGATTTCATATAAAAATAATATATTCTGTAGAGTCACCCATTGATAGCCTATAACCTAACTTAACGACTGAGTAACCGAGGAGTCAAAATTGAAACTATTTAGCTTTTTACTTTAGTCTAAACTAGCTTTCGCCTAACGTTTCGGCTATATAGTGAAAACTCCTTCAAGACCAGTTTTCGCCTGCGGTTTCGCCCGCGTCTAGTAAGAACAACGTCTAAAAAGTAATCTTTAACTTTTTACAAGAAACCGGCTTTCTCACTCAGAAATAATTTTTAAATCTGCCTATTTATACCAGAAATTATCACCTTCAAACAAACAGACAAACTCTTAAGCTTTATACTTTAGTATAGATGTATCGCCAAATAGCCACATTGAGTTTAACCATGCCAAGTTATTCATGTTTTAACCACTGAGTTAAGTTTTATACTTGTCAGTTAGTTCTGCCTTAATTTAAGTTTCCTTTGCAGTTTCTGAGTAGGTCTTGGTAACTTTATTGTAAATACTACTTTATTTGAGAATAATGGAGTCAGGTTTTATATTTATGAATATTAATTAATAATTAAAGATAATGAATATAAACTCTATATATGTACCTATATCTTAATCTACTTTGCATTTTGTGTAATTTAGAAATTTTGCGCGAATTTTGTGACGCAGTTCCTAAAGGAAAACCATAATCCTACTATCCTACAGGATAATATAGAAATATAAATATTATCCTTAGAAATACGAAAGTTGATGAGGATGTAGGTGTGTTTGATACTCTTTCACGTAAAATCTACTAGAGAGATTTTGATAACACTTGGCAGTAATATAGCTTATTATCAGAATATTATATAGGCTACTTTTTATCTGGGCGCTGCAAGTACGAGTAGATCCCCCGAGTATCCAGTGAAGTCGCTGGCAAAAGCTAGTTTACAATTATTTAATCACGAAAATGCAACTCCCAATATCAATACGGAACACTGCAATTACCGAAAACTTCAGCAGAAATCAATAATTTCAGTCAAACAGTTGAGCAAGGCGTTAACTCCCCAATTAACTGCGAAGCTTTGTGATCGTTGCACTTTGATATTTGTTAGGGAACTATTCGCCTTGTAACACGGCTTCTTTAAGACGTTTGGGGAAGTTGATTGTATTTTGAATCGTATTGCTTATAGCGTAAAGTTTAATTTGCCTTGGCAGAGAGACTACTAAAGCGGAGAGGAGCGGAGATGTTTTCAAACAACGAACAAAACTTTTCCGCTCAGTGGGTAGAGTAGAGACTATATTTTTAACCGACTTAAAAAAAAACCGGCCAAGTGCGAGTTGGACTCGCGCACGAAGGGTTCCGTACATTATTTCTAATAGATGGCGCTACTAGAATACAATTTTGCAATTAATTATTATAAATCAACAGGCTTAATACTTAATTTTTTTTTATTTTTAGTATTTGTTGTTATAGCGGCAACAGAAATACATCATTTGTGAAAATTTCAGCTTTCTAGCTATCACGGTTAGTGAGATACAGCATGGAGACAGACAGACAGACGGACAGACAGACAACGAAGTCTTAGTAATAGGGTCTTAGTAAAAAAGAAGTTCTCAAGTCAGTCGTTTTTTTTTTTTAATGACAAGTTCATCAACAACTTAAAAATCAGTTTTCTTAGAACGCCTTGTCACGTTTTGTCAGTGAACTTGGGCGTGAAATTCTACACTAGATTTGTACTAGACTAGCTTCCGCCAGCGGTTTCACCCGCGTCCTGTGGGAATCACTCCACGCAGGAATAAAAATAGCCTATTACTATCCTCCATAAATAGGCTATCTAACACTGAAATAATTTTTCAAATCGGTCCAGTAGTTCCTGAGATTAGCGCGTTCAAACAAACAAACTCTTCAGCTTTATATTATTAGTATATTGATTACAAAATATTCTGTGTACTGGATAAAGCCGAGTCAGACATACTCGTACCAATAAATTACATTATCCTTTGTTAAAACTTGATTCTCTCTCTGACTTGTCTGTTGTATGACAAAGGTTTGACGGCTAGAACGCACGGCCTGAAATAGATAGAATCCAACCAGAGTTGAACTTGAACTAAACTTAGTTGCAAAAAATTGAGCACCTATATAGCAAAGGAAATGAATTTTTGTTGTTGATCAAGTAGAAAATAGTGTAAGGTTTGATCTGATAAAAAAAACTAACAAAATAAATACGAATAGATTTATATCTTAGAAAACTATAGGAAAATATTTACAACACATCTTAGCCTTATAGGTACATATTAAGTCTTATAGCACTTTTGCATCACACACATCAAGCACACTTACATTTAAACCGACTTCTACACAACAATTCAATCGATCAACAATTTAAAAATACACTAAATCATTTTTTTAGTAAAAATGCAACTGATTTTCACTAATATTATAAATGCATAAGTAACTTTTGTTCTGTAGCGGTTTCATGCAAATACTACTAAACCTATTTAAATTAAATAGGTACACAGATTATGGATGCTGGAAAGGACATAAGCTAGATACTTTTTATCCGGATGCGAGAAGGAGTTCCCTCGAGACTCGAATGGAACCGCTGAGAATAAAAAAATCGCATATCAGATTTTTTGACATCTCGCACTCAACATCTAAATGCGTAACTCACTTAAAAGAAAATAATAAAAACTCAACCCTTAAAAAAAGCGAGGTAAGGACGGTTTAATAATTATTAAACTTACCACAAAATACTAAACACACTTACATACAAAATGCATCCAATAAAAACTACTCTTATTTTCGAAACCACTTATCACAATAACAATTCACTGTGAGACTTGAAGATATCTTTAACTAACTTAAGTTCAAGTAATAACTTAATAACTTTACACTAGGTACTTGAGCATATAGGAAATTGTAATGGCTATATTATAAAATACTTTTCTATAATCTTCGAAGGTACACTCAAAGACAAAAAATTCGGGTCAGTTACAAGAGTCCATGTTTTTTTTAAGATTTACAAAATCATTTAAAAATCATCGTTTTTTTTGGTATATATTTGTAACTACCCTAAATTCATTCTTTGTTAAGTTAAATATATAGTCAAAAGAACAACCTACATATTGGTGCAGCTTCTTATGGAATTAAATAAAAAAGAAATTTATTAAAGTAAACACTTCTTCCAGTTGCTACCAATAACTTACCTTAAAAAAATATGTACAGAAATACAACAATTGCTAACTAAAGGATTTTAACTAATTGTCATGCTAGTGGTCCCAATTCCCATATAGAACAATAGACCAAACGACTCACAAATTGAAATCATACTAGCAGAAACACACACACATTCAAACACGAGCGTTTCATGTCTTAAAAGCTACACTTAAATACCTAAATATTGAACTAAATATTATAATCTAGTAATTTCATGTATAGGGAATGAGGGATACGACAGGTCTAGACCAGACAGCCGTAAAATGAGGAACTCTTCGGCCTGCAGTTGCATTTTCTCGTCGAAATGTGACCGCCAACCGCCCGCTTCGCCTAAAATAGGAGACAAGCAAATTAAGAACCGTTATTTGAGAATTAAAGGGCTACGTAGATAGAATACGATATTTGTTTAGTTTTAGCTTTGAAGGCTTGAATAAACTTGGATATATTTTTAGTATGACTTTAAAAAAACATGATATTTAGGTAACAAAATGGTAAGTGGGTTGCACTCGTCTTTTCGACGAAAAACAATGAAAATTTCGATTTTAATTGCCCACACGAATATCGAAATACTGCTTACTGAATTAAATATTTCTAGTGTTAGAGCTATTCCTTCAGTTACGATACCGATTCAAACATTTTTATAGAAAATTCTAGATAAATAAATAAACTAAACTTAAAAATACATACCTTTTCTAACAAACTGTATGCTGTCATCTTTGCCTGTGGTATTATTGACGTTTTTATTCTTTCGTAAGCTATCGAAGCTGAGATGGTCGGCCAGACGCTTGATCTGAGCATCAGTTAGCGGCCTGTTCAAGAAATCTCCTATTAAACCGATTTCTTTTGGCAGATCCTGCAACAGAACAAAATCACAGTTTATTATGGAAACCGTTTTCCAACCCATCACTAATGTACAGACTCAAATGTCTGCAATAGATTTTCAACCTTATCACAATCGTGGAAGGTCAATGTTCGATTGGTAAAATTTGATAGATTCGGGTATCATGGTATATCTGCTGTCTTTTCCTAACTATGTTAGGATCGTCCTCCAGTCTAACCGAATACCAGTATTTTACATGAGGAAATTAACTACCTGACTTCCGCAACCTAGGCAACCTGATATCCCTAGGTAAGACTTACGTGGTAAGTGGTAACTATTGGCAAGAATGTTCAAATGACAAATCGAAAATAAATATTGTGGACTAATTTTATTTACCTTTAGCAGATCTTCATAATATACAAAGTGTAAGTTGGGATGATGCCTCTTTAGATACGCCTCGTTCGTATGTGCCACAATTGGAGTGTAGGGAACTGAAAAAATACAATAAATAAAATATTATTTTTATAACAAAATCTACAGTTTCATACCAAAATTGCTGACTTAGAATAACTGTTTTTTGTGTGTGTAAGTCGTAATTCATTTTGTTTTAAGGAACCACACAAAAAGCATGTATTATAAATAATGAACAGAAATAAAACAGTACTTACGCAAATCCCTTCTGAAAGCTTCCCAGAAGTGATTCATTGTAGCTCTCACCAAACTCTTCCCAATCATCTTATGTAAATAATAATATGATACAGCCACATCTCTGGGATCTCTAGCTACATACACCACTTTAGCAGTAGACAGCAGGCCCGGTGGCAGCATCGACAGAGGCAGATGAGTCTTAATATAACGGGGAGAAGGTGCATTTTCAATTGTCTTCCAACTCGGTTCTCTCGCTGCCTCGTTCAGTCCTTGAAAACTTCCTAAGTTCATGAAGTTGATTTTGATCAGTTCGAACGCTACTTCTGGGATCTGTGATGTTGTTCTGTGAACAAAAGAACATAAATTTTAAAAATTAGAACGAATACTGGACAACCATATCGATAGCTGTTATTTAAATGGCGATACGAATTTCGAACAATGTGCATTTGTTTAGAAATAAGTGACAGATGGTTTTGTTCCGCAGCAAAAAAATAGAGACCTGCATTTTGTTACGCTTAATTACAAAATTACTAAACCACTTTCAGTTATATTTGACATGACTTAGCAACGAATGTGCAGTTACTCGTTACTATGATTAAGGATGTATAATATCATAACGATAAAAAGCAATTACTATTAAATTCCGTGATGATTTATACTGTACTAAGTTAGCACCGATCAAGGTTAACGATCATTTTCCAAAACAACTATCTTATCACATTTCAATAAAAAATTAATAACAACTTCTTACATCAAGATTAATTCCACGATAAATATATTTTTTATAAATACTAACATTCCCTTTGGTTTTTCCTGGTAGTAAAAAAAATATATAAATCTGTTTAATAATACATGAAAGGGTAGTTCTATCTATCTGTACCTAAATCAAAAACTAAATTAACGTCAATTTTTAGTTTGAGAAAAATAAATCTTTTGTTTTTTTGTAAGTGCTCAAAGCACTGCAAAATGTTTAGATGAAAATCATTCAAGTTAAAACAAAAATAATAACATGACATATTTTAACATATTTTTTTACAAAAATATCTTCAAAACTATTCAATAATTTCAATTTAAGATCTTTTTTTATAAATATCCTTAACATTCAGATTTTCGATATTAAAATACTTTATTTTATATCTGACCCGAATTTATTGCAATCAATTGTACCTTCACGCCCATATCGACAGTGACGTTGACCAGACATTTTGATAACGTGCTAAGCCATATCAAATGATACCAAATCATTATCAAAATCAATAAAAATTCTTTAGTATTTGTATACCTATGATATTTTATGTTGGAACCTACACAATAATTATTATCGTAATATGATCAACAATTATTATACCTAAGGAATTAGTGTCAATGAGTCATGCTGCAGAAAATGGCTAGGTTATTTTCATTGCCCGAGCCTCCGAACAACCAAAGGCCCATTTCTTTGCAATTTGGTGTAAGTCCAATTCGACAGTACAACTTTGGAATCGTTATGTAATCTAAAAAGCTGGATAAATTG
The DNA here is from genome assembly GCA_002382865.2 of Heliothis virescens. NCBI lineage: Eukaryota > Metazoa > Arthropoda > Insecta > Lepidoptera > Noctuidae > Heliothis > Heliothis virescens. The sequence goes on from NWSH02000019.1 coordinate 2,303,078, forward strand.
TTTGTTTATTGGTCTGAACTAGCTTGAAAGCCTAATCTCAAAAACTTACAGTATTCCAGCTTATTTATTGAGAAGTGCTACTTTTTACTTGGGTGAGAAGTAGACGAAACCGCGAGGAAAAACTAGTCAATAATCGATCAGGCAACAAATATATATATATATATATATATTCTTGTCAAAAGGATGATATGACGTCAAAAAACTAACAGTCTCATAAGGGTCTAGATAACGATGATATTGTCGGCAAATATAAAGAAAACCAATTCAATTTAAGTGCTTACTTCCATAGAATATCTCACACTACGCACCTACGCACGGACATATCTACGCTTCTATACTAATACTACATATATAAGAAATATTTTTTCGTTTGTACCCCAAAAGCTCCGAACTACTGAACTGATTTGAAAAACCACGGGGTCTAGCTATTAATTTATATGTATGCGTGGACACATGCATTTGGTTTGAAGATATAATCCAATTATATTACGATTAAACCTATCCTACAAAAATCCGATTCTGTTAAGAATGTGTACTGAACGTAGCATTAGTTTATATTTTTTACGATTAAAGTTATAGTTACAAATGCTACATCAATTTGGATAGAAAAAGACGAAAATGGTATTCGTTTGAAAACATGACAAGACCATAATTTTTTACCGACTAGGTAAATATTTTTGCCGTTAAGTGTACTCACTCGAGCATGGGGAATCTTTTGTACAGAGGTGAATTCTTCGCCGTTTCGAAGTCCAAATTGTTCTCCACCAGCCATACTAACTCCTGAATCCATGTCGTTCCTGAAACAATTAAATAATTGAATTTATTAATTGCTAGCTTCGACCATCGGTTTCCTGCAAGAACTGCGCTCCGTAAATACCCGTGCGTATATTATCACACTAATATTATAAAGTCGAATGTTTGTGAATAAGTATTTTATGTTTGTTACCTCTACACAATTCTGATGTTTAGCAGTAATATAGCTTGTACAGAAAACAGCAGGTCAACGTATACGAATCTGTCAAATTTTAACATTCGAAAATTAACCTTCCACTATTGTTATAAGGTTGAAAATCTATCGCAGAAATTTGACAGATTGTGGTAACTTGATGTGCTATCGTCAGTACATCGGTAAAACATACAGGCTTATTTTTATCCATATGCGGGGAGCACTTCTCTTGGTACCTTAGCTGAAACCGTTGGCGGAGGCTTGTAGTACTAAGTAAGGTTTTGTTCCTTTTTTGGCGTTTATATTTAGTTTGTATACAGCATTTACCTTTAAGATACAGTTAAAACTGTAGACAACAGACATTACGTAAGTACTTAACATAAGTACTGACGCAAACATAATTATTATTATAGTGTTTTAAACCACTGACTGATTAGATACCACTCTCGTTTAAAATAGTAATACTCTCGAGTATTTCCTAAGCTAGCAATGGAGTTAGGAATAAGCCAGAAAAGGTTGCTTCTAACTAGTCTTTACACCTGGTGAAATTCATAAACAAACGCGGGTGAAACTAAGAAAGAGTTACTGCTGATTTCTGAGCAGCCTAATCGGAAGTTCATCTTTTCAATTTTATTTAAAAACTAGCTTCCACCAGCGGTTACACCCGCTTTCCCGTGGGAACTACTGCGCGCACCCGGATAAAAATTCTATAAAGTAGCCTATAGCTTTCTTCGATAAATGGGCTATCTAACACTGAATTAATTTTTCAAATCGGACCAGTAGTTCCTGAGATCATTGCGTTCAAACAAACAAACTCTTCAGCTTTATAATATTAGTATAGATAAACAGGCAAACTAGGGTGCTCAGACACTATCACTCAAAAGTTCTCTACATTTTTATAATTCACAAAAAAAAAATCATATTAAAATAAAATTCATCGCTATTCAAATATTTTTTTAATAATTAATCGTTAATTACTTTGACTATAATAACCTACACTATTGTTATTGTTGTATCAATAGGTAAAAATGTTTTTTAGGGAATATGTTACGAGTAGTTATACAAATACTATTTATATTTAGCTACTATTAAATACCTGCGCGGTTAGGCTTATACATAACCAGTTGCATCCAGATATAATTAATTATATTGACAAATAATTTAATTAATCGTAATAATCAGCATGATTCGAAATATTTTATTCTGTATACGTATAATTACATTATCTCACTAATTCATCTATATTGTAAATAAATTAATTTGAATACAATTTAAATAATAACATAGTCACGCTCAACAATAATAAAATAATCTGTTCGTTAGTGGTAAATTCTCGATGATTTATATATCGCTTTTCAAAGGTATAATAGCACTCCCAATTACCTACCTAACCTAAGTATAAATGTTTGGCAATTGTTTTTGATTTCAAAGGAACGAAATTCTATATTTGAAACTAGCTTCCGCCAGCGGTTTCACCCGCTTCCCCGTGGGAAATACTGCGCGTACCCGGATAAACAGTAGCCTATAGCCTTCCTCGAAAAATGGGCTGTCTAACACTGAAAGAATTTTTCAAATCGGACCAGTAGTTCCTGAGATTAGCGCGTTCAAACAAACAAACTCTTCGGCTTTATAATTTAAGTATAGATATGGCTTTCGTAGCAAAAATATTATTAGAATTCAAATAGCGGTATAGTGGACTTTAGGACATTACATGAATCGACTGCCTATCTGACACTTTTTGCCAATCCTAGGCAAGTTTTTGACCCACAAAAACTGTAAAAACAAACGACACCCGAGGAGACCCATCCACGGGCAACCGTGCCAATTAGCTCTTGACCTTGAATCAACCCTTGATTAAAAATATTGTTCTAGTTAGTCACAAGATAATATCATAAAAAATATGAATCATGATACTAAAATACGCATTCACCATGATACTTGTAATTTGGAAATACCATCGAGCACTTATATAACCCGTTGTAACCAATATCGGTAAAACATAGATACATATATGTATATTTATGTGCACAGTATCAAGTAGATTGACTTTATCGTGATAACAGAACGACAAAACAAAAAACAGCAAGTTTTTGGTAAAATGTTAATATGTTTGGTTAGATTGAGCCTATGGTAGAAAGATGGCAAAAATTATTGCTCTGAAGAGGACAAATATTGTTTAATTAGAGCAATCATTATTAGTAAAATAGTAAACAATGTAACTGCGTGTGCTATTGAGAAATAAAATTTTAAAAAATCTACAGATATAAAGATGTTCAGTATTTTTTTTTTTGAAAGAAATTATATGTTAATAGTACTTAATAATTTTTCAGATACCACTACCATTACAAATTATAAAACATAATCCTGGTCTGTTATCACGATAAACTCAAATAAACACGTATAGTAGCCAGTATACTAATTGAAGATATTACGATATTTTATATTGTAACCTACTCAAGAGAACCATTGGAATCCTATGGGGTTTTTAGACCAGAGCCTTGAGAGACTTACTCCGGAATTCAATAATCTATCTATCTCTGGATTCGCTTATTAGAGATAGAACTTTGACATTAGCCCCATACGAGTAATGTCAAATTCCTATCTCTAGTAAGCAAATCAGCAGATAGATGGATTATTGGGAACGGCCGTAAGATAAAGACCTATTCAGTTACTAAAGTTAATACATACTTCATAGCGGCGCAAAGTTATCTATTCCTCAGATAAGATATTGTAGTTTAGAGTCCAATGTCGCGCAGGTATACTGTACTATTTCCCGCAGTGTTTCGTTCCGTCAAAACTTCTTGTTGGAAATAAGCTTACTGTAGTTTGGGTGTAGTAATGTACAACCTACGTGATGTTTCTGATAATAAATACCCTTTTTTTTTCTTTTTTTTTATATCGATGGGAAATCATCAGTATGGCCCCTCCCGCTGTGGGTGACAGCGGAAGGGAGTGTCAGACTTTTACTGACTAAAACCCACCGTGTTCCTTCGGGAGCCCTTTGTGTGCCAGGGCCGCGGTAACTCTTTCGTACAACCCGCAGCCCCGACGGGCTCTGGCCCTAGTGGGCCCCGCAGGGGTTATAAATACCCTTAGTTCTTATCAGTCGTATTCTGTCTGCGAACCTATTTACAATCCCATCATAATTGCGATCAAATGATTACATAATTATAGAGTCTGGGCTGTCTACTGGCCGATTTTGATCGATTCCTACATTTGTCTAACTTTACACTCGATTGCAAAATGTTGGCCCTCTGTAGTTTGGATAAAATTAGACGTGATGCACCTGAAACCTTTTTCTACAATGACATTCAGCATTTGAGCATATTTAGCTTGGCCGCTAGTTTGATTGGGCTCATATCAATATGGAGACGATGTGTTCCCATCGTTCCATCATTTTTTTTTAAGAAAAGGTTGCTATCCAACGTAATTGGCGTGAAAAAGGGCAAATTTAATAAGCCTAATTTCAATAAACGACTTTGAATTTGAAAACAAAGTATAAAGCTCAAAAACTATTATACAGACGACAACAGGCCAACGTATACGAATCTGTCAAATTTTACCAATCGAACATTAACCTACCTCCATTGTGTTAAGGTTGAAAATCTATTGCAGAAATTTGACTGACTGTGGTAACTTGATGTGCAAAACAAGCAGTTTTCGCCAACACATGAGCCGAGGCTAGCTGCTAGTAGAAGTATAAGGTTAAATCGCTTCACTCACCAGACCTGGGGAAAGTGATGACCCACACATCGTCAGGTCGCACCTGCATATTGTATATAGCTTCAGCATGTTTCCTGAATGCCCCCGGCATGACGTACCCATCAGGACCGCACTTCACGAACGGTTTTGTGTAACCTATAATTGAAAATAGACTTTATTGTAGTAGTGTTAGAATTGAATATCGATTGTAGATTATTGCTGGTTTAATAATTTGAGGCAAGGTTGTTTTTATATGAAGGTTATAAATAAATGAAAAGTTCAGGGACCAAAGAGGTTTTTGAGTGCATTGGAAACTTCTTGGGTGTTAATTCTTTTATTTTTATTCCTCAGTTATTTTGATTTTGTGTTATTTACAGATATGAAATATGATGTTCACATTTTTCATTATCGTTAGGTACTATTCCCAAGTAATATTATAACGACGTTTTAAAAGCTTCGAACCAGTAGTATAGAAATGAATATGTAATATTTTTTATAAATATTTATTGTATTACTAGATATATTATCAATAACTACATCAACAGCTCGCATTCACAAAAACCTTTAAGTGCCAAATAAAAAAAGCCTTTAAAAATATTTCAATTCACTCGATTACATAAAAACACTGAAAATATGAAAAAAAATCTACAAAAGTTATTTTCAAGTAAAAAAGCTTCCATTTTGTATAGTGGGCTATACAAAGAGTAGTTTTTAGAGTTCCGTACCCAAAGGGTAAAAACGAGACCCTATTACTAAGACTTCGTTGTCTGTCTGTCTGTTTATCTCCGGGCTGTATCTCATAATCCGTGATAGCTAGAAAGCTGAAATCTTCACAAATGATGTATTTCCGTTGCCGTTTTTTTTTTAATTTTTAGTATTTGTTATTGTAGAACAACAAATACTAAAAATTAAAAAAATATATTAAGGGGGGTCCCCATACAATAAACGTGTGAAACCGCGTATAATAACTTCGTTATTCATATATTTGTTTGAAAAACAAAGCGTAAATACAAAATTTTTTTCGGACAGCAAAATGTCCGAAAAAAATTTTGTATTTTGGCTAGTTGTAGGTAATAGATACGTTCATTTTTCATAGATAATGGTAAGGAACCCTTCGTGCGCGAGTCCAACTTGCACTTGGCCAGTTTTTAATATTCAAAATACGATTTCGCTAAAAGCATCCATTTCATATAGCATAAAAGAGGCCAGAATGCATGCATTTTGAGTAGAAACAGTAAAACCATGCATGGTTTAAGAACAGTAATTGAAATAATTGTTCACTAGCTTGAAACTGCGAGACAACAGTTTCGAAATAATTTGAAAACTAAAGAAACAACATAGGTATAGATGACAGCACATCAAGTTACCACAATCTGTCAAATTTCTGCAATAGATTTTCAACCTTATC
>NWSH02000019.1:2311649-2363813 GCA_002382865.2 Heliothis virescens
TAAATGGGCTATCTAACACTGAAAGAATTTTTCAAATCGGACCAGTAGTTCCTGAGATTAGCGCGTTCAAACAAACAAACTCTTCAGCTTTATAATTTAAGTATAGATATGGCTTTCGTAGCAAAAATATTATTAGAATTCAAATAGCGGTATAGTGGACTTTAGGACATTACATGAATCGACTGCCTATCTGACACTTTTTGCCAATCCTAGGCAAGTTTTTGACCCACAAAAACTGTAAAAACAAACGACACCCGAGGAGACCCATCCACGGGCAACCGTGCCAATTAGCTCTTGACCTTGAATCAACCCTTGATTAAAAATATTGTTCTAGTTAGTCACAAGATAATATCATAAAAAATATGAATCATGATACTAAAATACGCATTCACCATGATACTTGTAATTTGGAAATACCATCGAGCACTTATATAACCCGTTGTAACCAATATCGGTAAAACATAGATACATATATGTATATTTATGTGCACAGTATCAAGTAGATTGACTTTATCGTGATAACAGAACGACAAAACAAAAAACAGCAAGTTTTTGGTAAAATGTTAATATGTTTGGTTAGATTGAGCCTATGGTAGAAAGATGGCAAAAATTATTGCTCTGAAGAGGACAAATATTGTTTAATTAGAGCAATCATTATTAGTAAAATAGTAAACAATGTAACTGCGTGTGCTATTGAGAAATAAAATTTTAAAAAATCTACAGATATAAAGATGTTCAGTATTTTTTTTTTTGAAAGAAATTATATGTTAATAGTACTTAATAATTTTTCAGATACCACTACCATTACAAATTATAAAACATAATCCTGGTCTGTTATCACGATAAACTCAAATAAACACGTATAGTAGCCAGTATACTAATTGAAGATATTACGATATTTTATATTGTAACCTACTCAAGAGAACCATTGGAATCCTATGGGGTTTTTAGACCAGAGCCTTGAGAGACTTACTCCGGAATTCAATAATCTATCTATCTCTGGATTCGCTTATTAGAGATAGAACTTTGACATTAGCCCCATACGAGTAATGTCAAATTCCTATCTCTAGTAAGCAAATCAGCAGATAGATGGATTATTGGGAACGGCCGTAAGATAAAGACCTATTCAGTTACTAAAGTTAATACATACTTCATAGCGGCGCAAAGTTATCTATTCCTCAGATAAGATATTGTAGTTTAGAGTCCAATGTCGCGCAGGTATACTGTACTATTTCCCGCAGTGTTTCGTTCCGTCAAAACTTCTTGTTGGAAATAAGCTTACTGTAGTTTGGGTGTAGTAATGTACAACCTACGTGATGTTTCTGATAATAAATACCCTTTTTTTTTCTTTTTTTTTATATCGATGGGAAATCATCAGTATGGCCCCTCCCGCTGTGGGTGACAGCGGAAGGGAGTGTCAGACTTTTACTGACTAAAACCCACCGTGTTCCTTCGGGAGCCCTTTGTGTGCCAGGGCCGCGGTAACTCTTTCGTACAACCCGCAGCCCCGACGGGCTCTGGCCCTAGTGGGCCCCGCAGGGATAATAAATACCCTTAGTTCTTATCAGTCGTATTCTGTCTGCGAACCTATTTACAATCCCATCATAATTGCGATCAAATGATTACATAATTATAGAGTCTGGGCTGTCTACTGGCCGATTTTGATCGATTCCTACATTTGTCTAACTTTACACTCGATTGCAAAATGTTGGCCCTCTGTAGTTTGGATAAAATTAGACGTGATGCACCTGAAACCTTTTTCTACAATGACATTCAGCATTTGAGCATATTTAGCTTGGCCGCTAGTTTGATTGGGCTCATATCAATATGGAGACGATGTGTTCCCATCGTTCCATCATTTTTTTTTAAGAAAAGGTTGCTATCCAACGTAATTGGCGTGAAAAAGGGCAAATTTAATAAGCCTAATTTCAATAAACGACTTTGAATTTGAAAACAAAGTATAAAGCTCAAAAACTATTATACAGACGACAACAGGCCAACGTATACGAATCTGTCAAATTTTACCAATCGAACATTAACCTACCTCCATTGTGTTAAGGTTGAAAATCTATTGCAGAAATTTGACTGACTGTGGTAACTTGATGTGCAAAACAAGCAGTTTTCGCCAACACATGAGCCGAGGCTAGCTGCTAGTAGAAGTATAAGGTTAAATCGCTTCACTCACCAGACCTGGGGAAAGTGATGACCCACACATCGTCAGGTCGCACCTGCATATTGTATATAGCTTCAGCATGTTTCCTGAATGCCCCCGGCATGACGTACCCATCAGGACCGCACTTCACGAACGGTTTTGTGTAACCTATAATTGAAAATAGACTTTATTGTAGTAGTGTTAGAATTGAATATCGATTGTAGATTATTGCTGGTTTAATAATTTGAGGCAAGGTTGTTTTTATATGAAGGTTATAAATAAATGAAAAGTTCAGGGACCAAAGAGGTTTTTGAGTGCATTGGAAACTTCTTGGGTGTTAATTCTTTTATTTTTATTCCTCAGTTATTTTGATTTTGTGTTATTTACAGATATGAAATATGATGTTCACATTTTTCATTATCGTTAGGTACTATTCCCAAGTAATATTATAACGACGTTTTAAAAGCTTCGAACCAGTAGTATAGAAATGAATATGTAATATTTTTTATAAATATTTATTGTATTACTAGATATATTATCAATAACTACATCAACAGCTCGCATTCACAAAAACCTTTAAGTGCCAAATAAAAAAAGCCTTTAAAAATATTTCAATTCACTCGATTACATAAAAACACTGAAAATATGAAAAAAAATCTACAAAAGTTATTTTCAAGTAAAAAAGCTTCCATTTTGTATAGTGGGCTATACAAAGAGTAGTTTTTAGAGTTCCGTACCCAAAGGGTAAAAACGAGACCCTATTACTAAGACTTCGTTGTCTGTCTGTCTGTTTATCTCCGGGCTGTATCTCATAATCCGTGATAGCTAGAAAGCTGAAATCTTCACAAATGATGTATTTCCGTTGCCGTTTTTTTTTTAATTTTTAGTATTTGTTATTGTAGAACAACAAATACTAAAAATTAAAAAAATATATTAAGGGGGGTCCCCATACAATAAACGTGTGAAACCGCGTATAATAACTTCGTTATTCATATATTTGTTTGAAAAACAAAGCGTAAATACAAAATTTTTTTCGGACAGCAAAATGTCCGAAAAAAATTTTGTATTTTGGCTAGTTGTAGGTAATAGATACGTTCATTTTTCATAGATAATGGTAAGGAACCCTTCGTGCGCGAGTCCAACTTGCACTTGGCCAGTTTTTAATATTCAAAATACGATTTCGCTAAAAGCATCCATTTCATATAGCATAAAAGAGGCCAGAATGCATGCATTTTGAGTAGAAACAGTAAAACCATGCATGGTTTAAGAACAGTAATTGAAATAATTGTTCACTAGCTTGAAACTGCGAGACAACAGTTTCGAAATAATTTGAAAACTAAAGAAACAACATAGGTATAGATGACAGCACATCAAGTTACCACAATCTGTCAAATTTCTGCGATAGATTGTCAACCTTATCACAATAGTGGTAGATGTTCGATTGGTAAAATTTGACAGATAGGGATACGTTGACCTGCCGTTGTCTGTACATGTTATATTTCACGAAAGTGGGTGAGAATGTGTGTGTGTAAATCTACATGCATATTGTCTTGGTTTAACTGCCTCGTTGGTCTAGTTGTCGCATAGCCGACTGCTATGCACAAGGTCTCGGGTTCGATTCCCGGGGTGGGCCGAAATCGCGTTGTGGGTTTTAGAAAATTTTACAAAGTTTCAAAAGGAGCTGAAAGTTGGTGATTGATTCACCCGTGCATCGGAGAGCACGTTAATGTCGGTCGCCTGATCTCTCTCCAGTCGTGTCAGATTGCCGTCCCATCGGGTTATGAGAGTGAGGGAATAGGGAGTGCACCTGTGTCTGCGCAAATGCTGTGCACTATAATATGTCCTGCGCAGCTGGTTGATCTCCTTATATGAGAACAGCCGCCATGGCCGACAATCGGCTAGGACGCCATCATCATCATGGTATGGCGACTCGGCCACTACTGAGCGCTCCCGAGCTTACGCATACAGAGAATAGAACATACATCTACACACATAAGTAAGCTTTCGTGAAATATAACATGAGCAGAAAAAAATTTAGTTTAAGCTTTTTATTTTAAAACTAGCTTCTGCCAGCGGATTCACCAGCGTCCCGTGAAAACTACTCGGCGCACCCGGATAAAAAGTAGTCTATAGCCTTTTCCGATAAATGGGCTATCCAACACTGAAAGAATTTTTCAAATCGGACCAGTAGTTCCTGAGATTAGCGCGTTCAAACAAACAAACTCACTCTTCAGCTTTATAATATTAGTATAGATTTGCTTATTCATTCAGATGTAGCTAATATTTAAGATATAAGAACATAGATGCATGAGAGTTGACTTAGCTTGTTAAACTTCATGACACTACCCATTTTCACGGAACAACATAAACCTTGAAAATTGAACGTATTGTCGGTGTACTTGGGCCTAAATTATGTAATTAATCACTACTTTCTTATGTAATTAATCGTACTTTCATTCAATCATACCACTTTAATTAAAATACCTAATATAAGTTTATTTACATCAACTTCATAATATCGAGTGTTGGTTTAAACTAGGTACTTCTCGTACCAAACAACACTTCACATTCCTTTAAATAACAAGGAAGAGATTTTAGAATACTTTCAGTATCAAGATTATGGATCTGTTAACATTAAAAAATATGTTCTTTATTTTCACTTCGCACTATCTGTTAGATAGCTTTTTGGAACGTTATCTGGGACCTGTGAAACTCGCCGTTAGTATCGCCCAAAAAAATTACTGAATTGTACGACCGATTATTATTTGCAATAAAAAATGCCTTAGTAACATACTACCATAAATTAAATCACTAGGTTATCAATAACTAGCTTCTGCCAGCGGCTTCGCCCGCGTATAACTTAAAATCCCGTTTTTTCCCGTTCCCGTGGGAATTTCGGGAAATCCTTTCTTAGTGCTCCCCTACATATCCCAAGGAACCTACATTCCAAATTTCAGCTGTCTACGACCAGTAGTTTCGACTGTGCGTTGTCTGTCAGTCAGTCACTCAGTAACGGAAGAGTTTTATATATATAGATTACAATATATTGTAAAAACGTAAATAGCATAAGTATAGGTGTACCTAAAGCGATAATAAAGAGATCAAGAAGCGATAAAGAGCTATACAAATTAAGCGATTAGGTATCTGTGTAAACATTCGAGGTTGTAAATGACGTCAAAGAATAGTCATAGTACCTTATTGGTTTCCTGAAAAATAGCTAGGTAGGGGCGCGAAACATTGACGGGGCTGCGGGATCGTTCGAAAGAGTTACCGCGGCCCTGGTACACAAAGGGCTCTAGAAAGAAAATTGGGTGTAGTCAGTCAAAATCTGACACTCCTTCACGCTGCACCACAGCGGGAAGGGTCATTTCATGATTTCCCATCTCTAAAAAAGGTGTTAAACAAAAAATCTGTTTTCGTTTCCTTTGATTAAAATTAACAGATTGGATTTGATTGGATTGGATTTTAAGAATAGCTTTTCTTAAAATATGTTATTTTCCTAATATAGGGAATAAAAATCTTAAAAATCATAAATCACTTGGAATATTCACACATTGGTCAAATCAATTTGACAGCTGATTATGGTTTAATTATCATTATAGTTATGTGGTGCCCACACTATTTTGCAGTTAAAGCCCCATAAAACACCGAATCATTGCTCTAGACTTCATCTCATAAAGCTAAACCGTTTTAGACGTTTGATAACTCACTATCGCTTATCTTTAGTCAATACTGTATCTCTTAGATCTAGGTTATCACTTGTATAACATGTTACTTATCTCAGTACATGTAATCATTATTGTGCGTTTCTAGCTCTTGTTAGAAATATATTTGCGAAGGGAAATGAAACGTCATAATCATCTGTTTATTTTATACCAGCTGTTGTTGGTTGTTCCAACTGTGCTTGAGAAAACTACTTCTAGGGGACGGAAAAAGTTGCCTCGAAAGGCAATTGACTATTCTCTTTCATCTCATAAAGAGATGAAGTCTAGAGCAATGATTCGGTGTTTTATGGGGCTTTCACTGCAAAATAGTGTGGGCCCACATAACTATAACCAGCTATTAAATTGATTTGACCAATGGATGAATATTCCAAGTGATTTATAATTTTTAAGATTTTTCCTCCCTATTTTAGGGAAATAAGATATTTTAAGAATAGCTTTCCAATCTGTTGATTTTAATCAAAGGAAACGAAAACACATTTTTTGTTTAACTCCTTTTTTAGAGATGGGAAATCATGAAATGACCCTTCCCGCTGTGGTGCAGCGTGAAGGAGTGTCAGACTTTTACTGACTACAACCTTCCATGTTCCTTCTTGAGCCCTTTGTGTACCAGGGCCGCGGTAACTCTTTCGAACGATCCCGCAGCCCCGTCAATGTTTCGCGCCCCTATATAGCTATTTTTCAGGAAACCAATAAGGCACTATCCATTTGTGAATCTTTCAAAATAAAATTCAATACAATAATTACAGGTTTATCACCACAATAAATAATACTTTTGAAACTAGTAAAAGATTTATCTGAAAATTATAATAAATAAATATTAATTAAGCTTTTAAGAGATAAATGATAGGTATCATTTATCTATCGATTTAAAGGTTTAAAAATATGCTATATTTTAATATAAAATTGTTATGTTATATTTTAATTATTATAGAATATGAAATGAAAAACAATTAATAATGTAATAATTTGAAACCATTAACAATTTGTTCATAATTTATATTACAACTGCAAAACGTTGAGTTTTTATTGATTTATTTTAATTTCCAATAAGTCGGGAAAACGTGTTGGAAAATATATTTTTATATACACTTAAATGCAACTATTTGACTTTAAAAAATAATAAATATGACGAAATTAATTTATGAAAACTTTAGGAGATTACTATCCACACTAAACTGAACACTATGCGCAATAATTAAAAGAACCAAAAAAACTGGTCTGACGTATTGTTCTTTACACAATTTTTCCTAAACAAAAATTGGCTCAATCTAAAAAAATGGTACAGACAACAGCAGGTCAACGTATACGAATCTGTCAAATTTTACCAATCGAACATTAACCTACCTCCATTGTGATAAGGTTAAAATTCGATTGCAAAAATTTGACAGATTGTGGTAACTTGATGTGCTGTTGTCTGTACTAGGGCATGCCTTTAGTTTCAGCCAAAAAATATATTTTAAATTATACCACCAACTTCAAAAAATAAAAAAGTAAAAAATAAAAAGTTTATTAAAGTAATAGGTTTGATGTCGGTGCCTAGTTAATACGTAACTATTATATTGACTTGGCACCAACTTGGCACCGACATCAAACCTATTATTTTAATAAACTTTTTTTTTTTTTTTTTAAGTCGGTTTTTTTAACGCAGTTATTTTTATTTTATATTTTTAGTTTAATCCTGTATTTTTATCAGTATTTAAAATTTCAGTTCAATCAGACACTGGGAAGTGGCTTAAATTTTATGTGGATGACTTCATTACAGGCTGGTGAAACTAAAAAATGAAAACTAACGGGCCTACTTAAAAAAATAATTGTGGTACCAATTCGAAGCTATTCCGCATCAAACAAAAAAAGAATTACGTAAATCGATTCATAAACCTTGGAGAAATCGGTGTACATATATAAAAAATAAAAATATAAAAAATATACCGGCCGAATTGAGAACCTCCTCCTTTTTGTTGACGTCGGTTAAAAATACACAAATTTACCCAATATTTCCAAACAAACCTCAGTAGCACATTAAAAAAAAACACACACTACACACCCATCAAACATTTCCGAATCAATTTATCTTCTTCGGCGGTCACATTTGTGATCTCATAAGGCAATTTCAAATATGGCGCCATCGTTCCAGCTGCGTGCACGCACCTCAACACACTGTGAGCACAATTGGTAACACAAGGGTTTTCAATAAACCTATCTTTTATTTTTAATCTAATCATCAGTATCGATTCATCTATTGTCCTGATAAAGTTTATCGAGAATGTACGAATTTTTGCCGTGTACGATAAGAATGGTGTGTTAGATCGGTTGTGTGTTTTTAGTCATAGATGGCATTGAATGCGTATTTGATTTGATTAGTATTGCGGTAATTACACTAGTTTACAGCATTTTTATACCCGAGGTGAAATATATAATTTCTTGTAGATTATTTGATACTGAATCGAAGTCCAGAACATAAAGTTGCTCTATCACGTCGGGATATGGAGATATACCATCCTCTTATAGTGCTAAAAACGCGATTTTAACCATCTTTGGTGTAATTTTTGAAAGACAGCAAATTTTTCTGGAAATTTCTAACTATAGCATCATATAGTACTACTCTTGCCGATACCAACCCATTTTAATTCCTAACGCTACGAGTTTTCACTGACGTACTATATGTTTTCAGCTACGGTAGTTCGAACTCTCCTATAGTCTATTTGACCTACTAGTATGAAAAACTACGATGTAAATATAAAATGCTATATCTTGGGAAAGAAAACTTGTAAAAATATAAATTAAAAGGGGACGAATGCGGGGAAAGTAGTACTATATGATGGCATAGGTAAAAATTACTATAAAAAAATTCTGTCCTTCAAAAATTTTATCGTTAAAAATCGCGTTTTTAGCACTATAAGAACGGTTTATCTCCAAATCCCGACGTGATAGAGCAATTTTATGTTCTGGACTTTGATTTAGTATCAAATTATCTACAAGAAATTATATATTTCACCTCGGGTATAAAAAAAAAATATTTTTTTGTAAACTAGTGTTATGGGAGCACAAAGGCATTCGCCTCTGAATGACGCTTGTATCTCAAGTTCTAACTGCGAAAGTAACTCTGTTTATCTGTTTCTGTGTCGCGTTTTCTCGACGAAACTAATGATATTTGGTACAGACAACAGCACATCAAGTTACCACAATCTGTCAAATTTCTGCAATCGATTTTCAACCTTATCACAATGAAGGTAGGTTAATGTTCGACAGGTAAAATTTGACAGATTCGTATACGTTGACCTGCTGTTGTCTGTACATACAAACATACAGTAGAAGGACATAGGCTACAGCTTACTCGATTGCAGGAAGTGGTTCTTCTGGAATGTGGATAAAACCACATACATGGAACATGGTCACAGAGAGCTAATATAAAATATGGGGATGTAAATTATTGTAAGAGAACCTGGAGTTAAAGCCTAGATCTATCTTGATCAATGCTCATTTTACCGGGATAGACATAATCATACTGGACAACAGTCTTTATTTTTTTTTGTTTTGTCTTTAATAAAAAATATAATATAATATGATACTTAATATCTAGCCTACAGTAGAATTAAATTTTGAATTGAAGTCTTGAGACGTCTAAAATTATATACGCGTTTGATATAAATTGATTTTATGTTTCTGGGGCAAAGAACAAACTTCATATTTTTATTATTATTGTAATACAGGTAATTAATTACAGTTATCAATTAATTATATGACACATGACTTATAAATCAAGTACGCTTGCACTGAAATAATTACTCATAAGCGTGACTTAATACTGATGATTCATTTATTAAATGTAATGAGACGTAAAATAGATTTAATACGAGACTTTCAGATAGTGCGATAGCGGTGTTATAGAAGAAAAAAGCTAAGTTCATTTAATAGCTGTTTTATGCTGGATTTCTATAATTTATCTATCCCTTGATTTATGATTTAAGATTGAAATTTGACATAATTCTGCTCCATATAAATTACTAGCAGTTTTCCCGCAGTTTCACTCGCGGGCCGTGCGAAATACTCACGAATAATGTAGCTTTCTACCAGTGAAACAATTTTTTACAAACTCCCGAGCTGGTAATAGTATATTTTTCATCACGCTAAAATCAATAGGAGCAGAGCAGTGAAGGGAAATGTCGGGACGCGATTGCGCTGGCATAAGCGACATGATCCGCGTACAAAGTCGCTGGCAGAAGCTAGTTTATAATATTTATAAATATTTGAGCTTGTTACTGATGATACAGCCACTGATAGCAAAGACGTTGCGGTTAGTCAAGTAACAGTTAGTCATAGGCTTTCCTATCTGTGACTAACTATACCTACTTCTTATCACCTGGTATACTATAACCTATCCTAACAGTCTCATATGTATGCTATGAGTTCTGTACACTCATTCAAATATACTTCAAGGCCATCGAATCTGAGACTTTCAGCTTTTTGAGAAGGACTTTCTAGTCTAGCCTTTCCCAAACTACAGTAGGATCATTTTCCAGTTAGCAGGTACCAAAAGGATATTGGCGCTTGTTACCTTTTGATTGTACATGAGCCAAAATACTAGAATATCTACTGAAAATTTTCCTATGAATATAGGGGACCTATTGCAAAGTTTTAGCAAGTTTTGTAGCTGAGAAACATGCGATTTAGGAAAAGTTAAATAATCCTCGAGGAAGCAATCTATCAATATACCTATACACACAAATAGATATGTGACACTGTGACACCAATTTTATCAATAAAATCACCAATGTGAGTCATTTCACTGACAACTTACTGTCAAATCTGCCATGACTCACAACACGTAGCTAGATAAAAAATCACTGATGTACTTGTCCGAATCACAATAAATCATACTTAGAATCCTCTTCATATCATGTACCCCCTGAAGCGCGACTGCTAAGCAAAATCTGCGGTCTACGCTAATTTAACTACAGGCCACAGGCCCAGGTAGGTTTAATTAGGCACTGAACTTAAGTAGGGACAGACAGAGATCTTGTGTAGGGGCAGCTAAACTGACTTAAATCCATCCATTTTCTTTCATTTAACCTTTGGATTGCTATAATATCTGCGATCGCTATTGCGAGCAAATGTAAAACATTGATAGGCTCTATAGTGACTAGTGTCAGAAGTTTAGCCGCATCCAAGGCCTACTATAAGCTACTTGGTTTCAACAGTTTTGGTAAATCCATGTCTATTGCAACTGCCTCGTTGGTCTAGTAACTGCCTCGTTGGTCTAGCGGTCGCATAGCGCGACTGCCGATCACAGGTCTCGGGTTCGATTCCCGGGCCAGGCCGAAATCGCTTTGTGGGTTTTAGAAACTTTCACAAAGCAGCCTGGAGTTTGGCAGTTGGCGGTGTTACACCCCCGTGCCTGGGAGGGCACGTAAAGCCAGCATCCTCGAATGCTACTCAGTAGCAGTCGTATATAAATCCACGTTAGAGGCCGTCAGGCGGATTTGAGAAAACTCTGACACTAGGGCTTGTTAGGTGATTAAACCTGCAGCTCTTAAATCTACAACTCACGTAATAAGGGTGCTAGCCCCTTATTGTTTGGGGTTCGTGAAATATGTCTCTCTGTTTCAATCTTCTAGGCTCTTCATCATTCACACCCCACTCATTTGTACCTTCCCCTCTGTCTATCCATTACCATTTGTATTAATCACTGTCTTAATCACGTGTGTCATCCCTTCTCATCGTGTAAAAAGCGTTTTAACTTTACTGTCAGAGGCTTAGATTATTCTTTCACCAACTTAACTGTTTCAGACTGTCTAATCTAATCTATTCTAATATTATACAGTTGAAAATTCAGTTTGTCGGTTTTCTTGGGCATGCTCAAATTACTGGTCCGATTTGAAAAGATCATTAAGTGTTAGATACGCTATTTATCAAGAAAGGCTATATGCTACTTTATTTGATATTCCACTAGCAGAAGCCAGTATTTTATATTTCTGCATTATATAAGAATTCATATACTACCCCATTTTTCAAACAGGTCTGTGTCAATTTCGAACTATACACATATAATGCATTTGCGACAGAATATACTTATATACATATTATATGGTTTCCTATTACATAATAGTGCGCATACGTTTTTATAGGGCATTATGTTAATTATGATAAGCAAAAGGAGGAAAATTTTTATTCAAACTAATGTCACCCATCCTTGATATAACCGCGCCACGTGCTTACCCAAATCAATAGATAAAGCCCAACAGTTTTATCGAACAAAGCGAATTCATCCATAGCATGAACTTGTTTATCATTTATCGACGTTCCCATAAGCTCAGGTGAAGGATGGGATCCCATCAATTTGCAAACGAATAAATAACACCATGGCGCCATAAAAACCACCTGTTCCCATATAAAATATTTTTTTATTATTTTACAAGAGATTTTAGTGCGTAGATGTTTGTTTTTGTAAACTATTGATTTACGATGCAAGGATTTCTTTTGGGAAATTAAGTTATATCCTTATAATCTGTTACTTATAAATTAATTCTTAGATTAGTGCGATTGGTTAGCAACTGGGTTGTAGAGGTCAGACAGGTAGTCGCTCCATGTAAAACACTGGTTCTCAGCTGCATTCGGTTAGACTGAAAGCCGACCCCAACATACTTAGGAAAAGCCTAAGCAGATGACGAACTGTTTCCTTTGAAAATATTACGTGAAAATTCTTAAACAGTTTTTATAACTTTAAGAAAAACGACGTTTATTTTGTCAGGGGAACATAGTACAGTCAGCTTCAAAAGTAGCTGAACAAATCTAAATTTTCAAAACTGCTAAACACCGTGTCATCAATAACTTACCGGACTACTCATCTACGTTTTTTGAAGGTTAGGATGTTAAGCAAATTTTGGCCTTTTTGTTGTTAAGAAATTATGATCCCTGTCGTTGCTAGGCACTTTTAAAAATGTTGATTTGCTTAGCTATTTTTGACGCTGACCGTACATACATACATGAGTAAGTAAAAAAATTTCACACGGCCAAGCACGTTTATGATATTGGAATGAGTGATGAGTACTGATTATGACTTGTTTTGTGCGCTAAAAAAATAAACATTGGTGATTCATACATAAACCGATTTCGGTAAATAGATAGATAAAAGTATCTGACATGTTACAAGTACGTGAGTAATGCGGACTTTTTAATATATATTTAGTACCTTACTCATCCTAGTTATCTTCAGTAATATATTATTTATTTATAGTTTCATAAAGCTTATAGTTTTTTTTTTAGTTTCTTTTAACGCATTAATGTCAGGAATTACTAGCTGGTTTTAAAACTTCTTTTAATGACGCAGCCAAAAAATAATCAACAGAGATGTCTATAAGAAAATGTTTAGGAAAATTAGCAACGGGTTCATTACCACTTCTTTGAAAGTCTTCACCTTCTTTAAGGGGGCCTGAAAGAAGATCACATACTTAATCCCCAATGCATGTCCCATTCCCTTTACCTCATCTGTTCAGCAGTTTTACCATTACATCATTCAAGAACAGGAATATTACAGCTACACTGAATCACAGCAAGGTCTCACACAGCACAGGAGCTATAAACCAACTAACAGGTAATTTCCGAGGCCTTGATCCAAAAGCGTACCTTACCGAGAGCCGCTAATTTAAGGTGAAAACTTCATTGTCTTGAAATCGATAATTGTTCTAAGGGTATTGATGATGCGATGAGTAATTTTTACTTGATTGATATTTATCGTTAGTATGACACAATTCTGGACTTTGTAGTCATATACGAGGATGGATATATTTATTAGTAGTAGTACTAGCATCTGCCAGCGGTTTCACCCGCTTCCCGAAAGAACTGCTTCCCGCACGCAAATAAAAAGTAGCCTATATATGTTATTCTGATATTCCTAAACCATATTACTACCAAGTTTCATCAAAATCCGTGGAGCTCTTTGAGCGTGAAAGAGTAATAAACATACATATACCTCACCAACTTTCGCATTTATAATATTAGTAGGATTGGCTAACTGATTGTATTATGAGTAACGTAGCATATCTTCAATAAATCACTTGTCTATATGATACAAATATTGGTGACTAAGGATACATCTAAGCTTATCTTGCTTACTCACTAACAGTAGAGTATTGAGGAAACCCTGAATTTTGAAAACTGTTACCAGTAACACAAACAAAGCATAAATAGACTAACATAAAGTTGTCACTGAATAATAAAATTATTGTTTTTATCATTTATTCGTGAACTGAACTATCTTAATTCTGTGTGAAAAAGTCCTGTGGGCAATAAGGGTTTCGAAAAGGGAGAAACACTAAACCAATTTAGCAATATTTACTGTGATTATACTAAAGTGATGGAGAACTCTCACAAACAAACAATAGACAAATAATTTATAACTAAAATCGACTTCCTACAAAACCAAGACCGCATTGGTTTCCAAAGACTGAGGCCCAAATTTACCGACAACATAAACGTCAGTTAAAAAACCCTTTAAAACAACCCTTTACGTTCAATTTTGGAAGTAAATAGTGGTTTTTAGAAGAGCTTGTGGCCTAATCAAAGCCATGCGGATCGATCGATCATAAGGTTCAGCAACGCTTTTCACGGTCGGTCCGTGGATGGTACGAGTTATTCCGTGTATCGGAAGGCACCATAAACTGGTGGGTCATTTCACCATCTTCGGCAGTCGTTACGGGTAGTCAGAGGCCAGAAAGTCTGACAACCAGTCTTACCAATGAGTATCGAGTTGTCCAGGTAACTGGCTTATGGAGGTAGTCGCTGCATGTAAAACACTGGTTCTCAGCTGCCTCTTGTTAGACTGGGAGCCAACCCCCACATAGTTGGGAAGAGTCTAGGCAGATGACAGTTGTTTTAAGAACGAACGTCTATGTTGACAAGTACTTGGGCTTTAATAGATAAGGAGAACACAAAATAAAGCTTATTATAACGTTATCAGCTCATGTGAAGTTTTCATACGTAACAGCATTAACGTACGTTGCCGCTACTTAAAATTCCCCGTCAACATGGAAGCTACCACAAACTACTTAATGTTAAGCTCTGAAGCACCTTTCAAGGCATTTTGAACCTTATGCTACGTATTTAT
The DNA here is from genome assembly GCA_002382865.2 of Heliothis virescens. Lineage (NCBI taxonomy): Eukaryota > Metazoa > Arthropoda > Insecta > Lepidoptera > Noctuidae > Heliothis > Heliothis virescens. The sequence goes on from NWSH02000019.1 coordinate 2,326,630, forward strand.
AAAGCTTATGTCTTATCATGTGTTTCTGGGAATTGGTTTGTGGTCTGGTGTTTTGTAGATGATAGAGTTATATTTTTTTTTATTTTGAAGGTAGTTGCTATATGCACGTGAAAGCTTTAACCAAAAAGCGCTTCATATTATCAAAGCATGGTTTCCATTTTAGCCAAAAATTAGGCATTGCCATCCAACCTAGCCACGCTGCCGGTCTCTTGGGTACACTTCCAGTGGGCGGCGATGAGGAAGAGTATTCTAATGACACATTTTTTATTTAAAATTACTAATTAAGTTTGTATATATGTAAAACAATATTTTGTAAACAAGTAAGGTACCAGATAATTCGATAAAAATCAAAGCCACGTTTATCATTATTGCAAATTTCTCCAAAAACGTGCCTGCAAAAACGCCAAAAATACAAGCGGAAAACATTATTTTGAAACAACAAAATACAGGAAAACATATTTTTTAGAACACAATGTAAAACTTCGAACAAATACGTACACCGGTAAGATTTCTTCGAGAGGGGAAACAGAAGCCTGAAAAATGCACAAAAGTTTTGTGCCTACGTTCGGGTTTACGTAAGAGGAACCCGTGTCTTAGGTAACATCCACGCGTATTTTCAGTTAAGCTTAACAACAGTGCCGTAGGTACAAACGCCAGTATGTCAACCTGTCGTATTAATTAGGATAAACACCGCAATGATAATTTTAGGTGATTTACATAGAAAAGTAAATACGTATGTCATACTGCGGCTATTCTCCTGTGGGTCCCTCTAAACACGTTAACGAACTGGTCCTAGTTGTATGTCTGCCAAAGAGTAAGTCATCAACTTAGTAAATTAAGTCGGAGATGAGCAGTCGTTCCAAAACAATATATTTTTATTTACTTACTAGCTGACCAGGTAAACTTCGTATTACTTAACTTTTTTTTATTTTTATTATCATAAGTTTTCTCATCGTTTGAACCTTCCCTCGATCTGTACAAACATTTTAAAACCAAAATATAGATGAGCCAAAGTCTAGGTAGATGACTAACCGAAAAAAAACTAAAAATTGCCTACTTACATCGAAACTTATGGACTTAATTTAAAATTTCTCGTTACCGACTTAATCCACAATTCAGTTTGGACCAACCTCCCCTAGGGGGGTAATTAGTCATTAAACTTCCGTGGGTTCCAAGCAACTCCTAGTGATGTTTGCACCAACATAAAAATGCGTCTACTATGCACCTTATTCAAAAGAACTTAAGGGTGGTTTTTGAATAACATATGGATGGAAAACTTTGCTCAAAAGTGCCAAGTTTTGAGTGGCCTCAGATCTGCGTTAAATTTGTTGATTTGGACTTTTTAGGAAGGTATGGTAATAACGCGATATTTTTTATTTATTTTTTACTTCTTATTAAAAACCCGATGAGTTTCTCAATATCCGTAGATGAAATATGAGAGGGTTAGGTAAAGGCTCTGATTTTAAAAGCGTGTTTATCTGTCCTGGTACAGACAACAGCAGGTCACGGTCCCCGAATCTGTCAAATTTCACCAATCAAACATTAACCTACCTCCATTGTGATAAGGTTGACAATCTATTGCAGAAATTTGACAGATTGTGGTTACTTGATGTGCTGTCGTCTGTACTTAGATGCCCAAAATATAGGTTTTAGTAAACTGAAAGTTTCTAGTATGTAGGTAGGGGGATTGTGAATTTGTCTTTGTGGACGTTATGGCCTACTAACTTATGGCTACGATTTTGACATAACTTTAATTAACACAATAACATGCATCATTTTATTCGTTCTTTTACATGTAGCAATCTCGGCAATACGATTAAAAATAACCACACCACATTCCAAGATGGCGTCTCCACAGATACGTAATATCACTTTCACACCCCAGTTAATTGAGTCAGGAGCTACTTAGCGAGGATCCATGGGAAATTGATGGTTTTTGGGGAACGAACCCTTCAATAACTGCCTTGTCTTTCAAGAGGGTAATTTACCCCTAATTGTATAGTTTTTGTGAAGATAGTAATTGATAGTTAATGTCAGACGTCAATTACTGGGTGTTGTAAAAACTTGTGGGTACTAAATCTATACTAATATTATAAAGCTGAAGAGTTTGTTTGAACGTGCTAATCTCAGGAACTACTGGTGCGATTTGAAAAATTCTTTCAGTGTTAGATAGCCCATTTATCGAGGAAGGTTATAGGCAACTTTTTATTCTGGTGCGCGGAGTAGTTGCTACGGGACGCGGGTGTAATCGCTGGCGGAAGCTAGTTATAGATACTAGCTGGTTTCTGCAGTTTCCCTTATTGTAAACAGAGACAATTGACACAAATAAATTGACATCGTTAGGAGGATTTTTTTAGATTGAAAAAATTAATGGATTGTAAATTAATAGTTGTTAATTATTCTGAAAATATTATTGGGATTGTGAGGCTTTTAATTCCGACTTCTTACGCACATCTAAAAATCGGTTATAGTTTGTATACTTTCTTAATTTTATCGTTTCTAATTAGATTACCTAATATATCTTAAATTAATTTATTATCCCTTATAACAAGCTCCCAAAAATGCCATCAATCAGTATCGGTTCTTGATAGTATAACAGACAACAAATAAGTAATAACCTATGTGTATTTTATAATATATATGTTAGACTATAAGGTATATATCTATGGGCCAATGTAGCCTGAAAATAAAGGTATTTTGATTTTTGATTTGATTTTGATTTTATGTAATCGTGTAGTTAATATGTTTCAGTCGCTGACAATATGTACTTCCAAAAGAGCCCGGATTAATCAACCACAGGATAAGGAAATAAATATTACTGGCATCGCTCATTTGAAACAGTGGAATATATATTTTTATATAATATAGCTGTTTTCCTCGCGTTCTGTGGAAACTACTGCCCGTTCCCGGACAAAATGTAGCCTTTGTTTCTCGGGGATAATGTAGCTTCCCAATCTATAAAGAAGTTTCCGAATCGGTTCAGTAGTTTCGGAGCATTCAGGGAGCAAACAAACAAAAAAATGCTTCACCTTTATTGTTAATGAATAGACAACGTATTCGAAACTCATAAAAAAATATTGTAAACTTCTTGAGATGGCTGCAAAAATTACTTCTTTCAAATATGGACTCCCAACTTAACATACTCCGGCATCATTCAATCCTAGTACAATTCTTGTCCAGTACTTCACAAGTCTACGATAAACATTCATCGAAATAAATGACGAATATATAGAAACACCGTATTATGTACTTACATAAGATACGATGATATATCGCGAAGGAAAAGCTATGTAACTTGTACTATACGAACGCATTTGTAAGAGGTAGCACACTTTGAGAAGAATTCAGGAGTAAGAATTGATGGATGAGGTATAGTGCCACTGATTTTTTTGTGCAATTGACAGCTATCAGTTTTCAAGGTATAACCACAGTTTTAATATATGTAGGACATTTGGAAAGCTACCTATTAAAGTTCGTAACGTCACACTCACACACGCATGCGCACTGACGAGCATTTATGTACCTTTATCAGTGCTGTCAGTACTGGCTGTCGCGTCAGGAGCTACCGCCCCAGCTAGCATTTGGCCAAATTAGGAACTAAAGTTTGACAGATATTTAAGTCAGTACTTCCAAATGACAATCTTACGGCTTCGATGGTGCTTACGTCATCATTTTGACAGCAAGGCTTAGCTTCATTACTGGTACATTTTTGTTCTGGGTTTGTACTGACTGACAGCATCTGTCAACTGCGCCAAAAAACGGTCTGACCATCCATGTATATTAATATTATAAAGAGGTAAAATTGTTTGTTTTGTAAGTTTGTTTGTAAGGGGTAATCTCTGGAATGATGAACCAATTTAAAAAAAATGTTTAATTGGTAGAAAGCTACATTATTCGTGAGTGCTATAGGCTATATTTTATCCGGGTACGGGCTTCCCACGGGACGCTAGTGAAACCGACTAGTAGGAAAACGGCTAGTACATACATAAAATAATTTGTTATCTGTCTACGATAAGTTTTTTAAATTGGTGAGTCAGGGACAATGACTTATTGATGAGACATAGATTGTCAATTTTAATGAACACTATCTCAACTTAAAACTTTATGTTAACAAGGTTTTTTCTTGATGGAATCATCATGCATCGTTCAGGAAAGTTTTTAATCTTTTCCAGATACCAATCATAGTCACCTTCAGCTCTGCTTTCCTTTAATAATGGCATTAGCCATGGTTTTAAGTTTTGTAGGAATAATCTCTAGGACTGCTGAAAACATACGGGATACTGCAGTACCTAAAAAATATTTGAGGTATCTGCAGCTGATCTGATCTGGTCTGATCTGGCCTATGCACCTCGAAATGGATATCGCCTGCGTCGGACCCTACGAACCCCCCGTCTTATACAATACAACGCATTTGTAATATTAGTAACGAAAAAGTACACAAATAAAAAAGACTGGCCAAGTGCTGACGGTCAGCGAACAGAAGCAGCGGAGGCTTAGTAATAGGGTCCCGGTTTTTACCCTTTGAGTATGAAACTCTCCGAGTTCACAAATCAAAAAACTGCCTTCTCCGCACCTTCCCACATCTCGTCTCACCCCGAAGCAAGTCAGGTTACACATGTTTAGTGATAAATGGCGTTACAATGGGACTTCATTAGCGCCCCGAGACACATTAATTAATTTCACGTCATGGACCGCACTCTCGTATTCTGTGCGAAGTTATTTGTAAGATGTGTGTTGATCTGCAAAATAAATAGACATCGATTTGTTATGTATGGAAGATATTGTGTTTGAGGAATGTTGGTTTTAGTTCATCTTACTGTAAGGCCTCTTTTCTACATGTGTTTTATTACCCTAAAATCTACGGCGAATTCACTATATGTAGGAACGGAGGTTGTCATGTATCGATGCCTTAGAGTGAAAACCTCGGAAATGCAATGTATGGGTCACTGTAAAAATCGTGCTGTGAACAAGAGCTCAAATGGTCATCATCAGCCTTTTTCATACCGCTACAGACTTCTTCTTATACGTACAAGAAATGATCGCAAATCATCACGTTTTCTCAAGAAAGTCCAGATTTTCCGGCTGTCATTTTGTAGTCAGAAAGCCCGAAAGTCTGACAACCAGTCTTACTAAGGGGTATCGGGTTACCCGGGTAACTGACTTGTGGAGGTCAGGTAGACAATCGCAAAAATACTGTCGCAAAATATTCCAAATTGACCCCAACATAGTTGGGATAAGGCTATATAGATGACGATATTCAAAATTCTATAAAAAATATCGATTCCAATACATTTCATTTTCAATAAACTACAAAATTACTTGTTAAACATTAATTCCAACTATAAGTTAGTCCAGAACCCTGAACAAGCATGAATATTACAATTTTAATTCACTCCTGAATTCGCGAAGCAAAACTTTAATTAAGAAATAATTTTAGAGACAAAACTGGACGCCATCTGCACGCGACTGTACTGATCCGATGTTTTAATATAACTTAGAAATTTAATTAAATACTTCGTTTATAATTGTTTCTGTAGTAAGTGCTTTTGATCGCGATTGTACCTACAGAATTTGGATTACGCGACAGCGTTTGATAATTAAGATGTATCTGTGTAAAATGAGTAAATACGCCTTTAAGTTTGCAAGGACAAAGAGTAACTAATGGACATTAAAATTGTTAGGAAAATAGCATTATATTATTACTACCATCAGCCAGCGGTTTTACAAGCGTTCCGTGGTAACTGCTCCGCACACCTTATATTAAAAGTAGCCTCAAGTCTTTCTCTAGAAAATTAAATTGACTGTCTAAACTAACTTGTATTTTATGATTAGACTAGTAGTGACAAACACAGCAACCATAACCAGTTTTACGCTGACCACAGTTACATTATAAAGCAGTTTGCACCACAAGCCGACATGTCAGATTAGCAGAACGCTAAACCACGGTCACCGAGCCCACCACTATTTGTGGTCATTACAAACTCAATGAAACTGAATATAGCATTCATTGTATTCATAACCAGTCTATCCCTACTTCCCTACTTAATTATTATTATTATTCTTTATTGCACACAGATACATTTAATTACATACACAATACATACAGGTAATACACAAAGGCGAGCTTAACCCAGAGTTGGGTTCTCTAACAGCAAACCTTAGAGTGATAGAGATTCGGTAGGGAAGGGAAGTCATAAGTGCGCAACGAAATTGAAGTATTAATATTATAAATCCGAAAGTAACTCTGTCTGTCTGTTACGCTTTCACGCCTAAACCAGTGAGCCGATTTTGATGAAATTTGGTACAGAGATAGAATAGACCCTGAGGAACAACATGGGCTTTTTATCCGGGTATGGGAAATAGTTCCCTCGGGAATCGAGCGAAGTCGCTGGCAGAAGCTAGTACTAATATATAAAAAGGAAAGATTTGTTTGTTTGTAACGAATAGGCTCCGAATCTACTGAACCGATTTGAATGATTCTTTCACTGTTAGGAAGCTTCGTTCTTTGCGCTGAACATGGGCTGTGTTTTATACGGATACGGGAAAAAGTTTCCCCGGGACGCGGGTGATGCCGCGTAAAACTGCTATAATAACTAAATCTGTGAACGTCTGTATAGGTATTCTGTGAACGTTCACACAAAAACCTACCTCAATCTGTCGTTCTCCATTAGATTTTCAACTTTATCACAAATGGGGAAGGTTCGCTTGTTAAAATTATACTGATTCGCGTAGGATGACTTGCTGGCGTCTGTACAATCTTTAGCAGTCGTTACAGGCTGTGAGAAAGTATGATATCCAGTCTTACCAAGGGGTATCGGTCTGTCCGAGTACCTGGGTTGCGGAGTACAAATAGTCGCTGAGGAGCTCAAAGTAGTTTGTAAGACCACCAACTTTCAGACTCCGGACTGCTTTTTAAAAGCTCTAAAAACCCATGCAGTGATTTTATCCCAACTCAGAAATCGAACTCGGGACCCCGAACATAATTGCCGCGTTTGCGACTACTAGAACAACGGGGCAGTACACGATAGTAAAGAAACAATTTTTCACCTTCTAGGAGAGATAAATATTGTCCCACTGCAGACAAAAAATATTCTTCTTTGTATTAACCTTAGTGCAATAAATTTAATTTCTACCTTTACTAAGATATAGATACACTATTTATATCCAATAGATATTCAGTATACCGAGAGGTCTCGCCCCCCGCTGTGACCACAAACCACAAACCGCAATCCCTTCTAACCTTCTTAAAACCCACGCAACTAAGCCGAAATACCTTCATCATAATTTAAATTCCTCACACAATACAGGTATAAATCAACAGAAGACCTTAAACTCATTCAAATAAATTCAATTCAAAATTACTTGACTGACTACCAGCCAGTAAGTTACTATTAACAAACTTACCCCTTATTTCAGCCATCGAAAAATCACCCTTAGGGTTAAAACATAAGAGTGATGATAAATGAATATGTAAAGTTGCAGGATTTATCCGTGGATTAAGTCGGAATGGCTAAAGGAACCGTCCGTCCAAACGGAAAGTATTAGATTATACACGAATCAATAAGAGCTCAGTTTGCTCACTGAGTTCACAGTAACGCAGGTTTTCAGCTCGAATTAACATCGCCCCGTGATTAGGTGGCAATCGCACGGAATTACCGGGCTTTTGTGAGCATTTTTGCGTACATTAGGGTACGAAATGCGTACATGTATGATGTATGTGGGTGTACGTATGTGGGTCGGCTACCTTTTGTTACGCAAATACATTTCGGATAATCTGTAGACATTGTGAACAATGGTGCGCCGGTAAGAGTTTGGACGCCAAATATCGTGAGCTCTTTTGAAGCGAAGGATTCAATGTAGTCTAAGGAAACCGTTGTCAAGCTTAAAATAAATATTTTGGTATGTTTTTGTGAGACAAAATAAGGAAAAATATCTGTTAGTAATCTGTAGATAATATTGCCATTTAACAGAAATAGATACCGTTGTTTTTAATTACCCATGTTAGGTTTAGTAATCTCATTATTTACGAATTATAATTAAGACTATATATTTAACTAACAAGCGTTTCAAATTGATGAAAACAATTATAATAGTCACTTTGAGAGCATATTTTCATTCCAAAATAGAATAATCATAGCAAAAGAGTACTAAATTCGTAATGTTGCCCCCAAACGATTGTGAAAACAAATTTAATAAACGCATTTTGCTCCGACTTGCGCCGAAATGCAACAAAGAAAGTCTGAATTTGTTAAATCCTGTTTTAAAATGGCATCGTGTAAGTCATGAGCGGCTAGCGAATTCATAAACTGTTTTTTTTTTGTTCGTAATTGAGATCTACCCCACTAAGCCACAACAAAAAACTAAGCAAAATAAGTATAAGTAGTCCCTAACTTAATTGTCTGTATTCAGCTAATTCAGTCATATACCTTGTTTTACCTTTCGTTTTTTACCTACAACCGCTGAAAGGAAGCCTGAGAAAAAAAATTGATTAGTTTTCTTGACCAAATTAGTACTTGAGGTGGAAACTTTTATGTAGGTACGTAGGTATTTTGTACGCATAAATTCGATAGGATAACCTACCTAGGTATATATCCAATATTTACAAATTTACTCCGAGTGTCCTCATAACTTGGACTTTCAAGAAATCGCTGCACGCTTATAACTTGACCAAAAAAACTCGCAGAAGTTAGCTAGAAGATTTAAAGTATTCATTATACGAGCTGGTGGGAGCTGATAGTTGTTCGCAGACCAGCTCGCCTGCTTTACACAGTTTAAATTATTATCCTTCTAAAATAATAATGGTAAAAGACGTAGGTATTGCGCTTATCTAAATATTTGACAAGGACTGTCTTTTTTCTAAAAGTCTCTGTCCGTCTGTCCCAAGGCCGGTAAGGCCCACATACACATTGCGATTTCATTGCCCGTTGCTTGCCATTTTATTGCAGGAATATTTGTCAGGCGAACATTTACCTATTGCACGATTACGTTTACACAGTGCAAGTAGCATCTTGCTGCAATAAAATGGCAGGCAACGGGCAATGAAATCGCAATGTGTAAACGGGCCTTTAATCGTGATAGACACTGTATTTTTTATGATAATGATGATGTTTTATTGTTGCCCCTGTAACAAAAAATAACAAGAAATATAAATATTTTATAGGCCCGTATAAAAATTGATTGTATTTTAACTAGAACGTTGATTGGGCATTTTGTAGATATATAAATGGTACGGAATCCTGTGTGCGCGAGTCAAACTTGCACCTGTAAAAACAATCGTCTTTAAGTTCAACTTTAAAACCATGGTTGGCTCTGAAGTGGATAAATAACCTGTATTTTCGGTGTTTAATAATATTGTAAATCAATATTCGTGTAGTCGTGGTGGCCTAGTGGGTAAAGCACCAACCTCTCAAGTATGAGTGTGTGGGTTCGATTCCAGGTCAGGCAATCCAAGGTCGCCCCAAAAGGGGGGGTTTTAACCAATGCACTTTTCTAAGTCTAAGTATGTCTTAGACACTAATGGCTGATAAAAGGTAAAGGAAAACATCTTGAGGAAACCTGGACTACGAAGTCTGAAATCACCAACCCGCATTGAGCAAGCGTGGTGATTAACGCTCAATCCCTCTCAATTTGAGAGGAGGCCTGTGCCCAGCAGTGGGACAGTAAAAAGGCTATTAAAAAAAAAAAAACTTAAACTGTAATTGACAGCTGTGTTGTTCATCACCACTTCTTTTTTCCAACCATAACACTAGGAAGTGGTGAAAGCGCTTTTGGGGTGCTGTCCTTTGTAAAGACGTGAAAAAGTGCTAATCTTATTAGCCTACTTTCAATAAATGATCTTGACTTGGACTTTGACATGAAATAATACATCATAATATAGAGTTGTAGGTAACTAAGCTATATTTTCATGCATTCTTTCGATGAATCACAATACGATGATTTTGATTATTTTCAGCTATCGCGTATATCTTATGCAATCAGCACTGCTTATCAAATAAAATACCCACCATATTATTATATCGAACTTTTATAAACACCGAAATATGTGATAGGTAACCTGAAACTAATATTAAGGTAAGTTAGGTATTTGCAACAGTAGTAAAATGTCTATATACTCGTAATCTGGTGCACCCGGTTGGCCTGGAATCCGACTCCAACATAGTTGGGAAAAGGCTAGGCAGATAGAAGAATAAAATGTTTTGTATCTGTTTGAACATGGTTTAGCAATTTTTGAACTTTTGATTTAAATAAATACGTAAAAGATATTATCTTATTCCAATTTTTAGAATAGTACATTTATTTACTAATTATTATTTCATGTAATCAACTTATAACATATGAATTACATTTTTAAATAATTATTAATGAATATTCTATGAAATATTTATATTGAAAAACTTTTATTTTTTAGGTTTTTGGAAAACACCATATTAACCCCCTCCTGCTGTGGGTAACTCCCACTTTTTTTACTATCTTCTTTAATTAAATTCCTACATCATTCTAGACAGAGTCGCGTACATAAACTAGTCTAATAAAAAATGTAGGTACACGTCGTCCTTTACACCTGAAATATGACCTCTAATATCATGAAATATGTAAATTATTATCATGATAATAAAAATGGTATGCTTACGTGATAATTTAATAATCTTAAGTACAATTTAAGTACGATAATCATAGAGGCTCGTTACTGTACTTATAGCCGTGCCCACGATAAAAGTAAAGCTAGGAGTACGCGGTCAGTGCATTGATGGGTGACCGTTTTATCCGTCCATCTAGTAATAATTCCATGCCTCAGTAAGTTGATTAATAAAACATAGTTAAGCAACCGCATATACAAACACCTTTTTTATGAAGTCGTTTAGAAAGAAACTACCTGGTTGTACAGACGACAGCACATCAAGTTACCACAATCTGTCAAATTTCTGCTATAGATTTTCAACCTTATCACAATAGTGGAAGGTAAATGTTCGATTGGTAAAATTTGACAGATTGGCATACGTTGACCTGCCGTTGTCTGTACCAGTCTGACCTGCTCAGGTAGACAGTACCTGTTTTCTAATTTCAGACCAATTTCGAGACAGTCACCAGACTATAAAAGCAAGGCCTCCAATTCAATAACCTGTTTGTTTATAATAATATAAACATTATTAATTGGGTATTATTTCTTTTACCACATCAAAGTTAAGGCCCGAGGCCCGAAGCAAGATGCTACTTGCACTGTGTAAACGTAATCATGCAACAGGTAAATGGTCGCCTGTCAAATATTCCTGCAATAAAATGGCAAGCAACGGGTAATGAAATCACAATGTGTAACCGGGCCTTCAAAAAGAATTTTAGCTTTCGTCTAATCTAAGCTTGAATGTTGTTGACTACCGTGGTTCCATGGCCAATTTTACACACAGAGTGTCTTTCGTACTTCCTAGGAAAAGTTCTCACTTGTTAGGATCATTTCCATAATACTAAGTTCTTCCCTAGACTCGTAATAAATAAGAAGGTTATTCGCTTTACTAGACAGGGCTTCTCAAACTATACGTCGCATTATCCGTGGGCCAGGAATGATAAGTCTCCTGTGACAAATTATTTGAATTTTGTATTTTCAGAGAATTTAGGTATTTCTTTATTATATTCAAATCAAAATTATAAGTGCCTAAACTACTGTTTTCTGATGACCTGTTACTAGGCTAAATAATTTAGACCTGGCATGACTTGGTTGACATTGGGCGTCATAAAAAATAATAGAATCATATCGGTGTCACAGATCAAAGTTTGGGAAGCCCTGCTTCAGGATGTAGTTGTAGATCTTGTTCAGTCATTGTCAGTAATCGGGGTCAATCATTTTTATAAGGGGACACTTCGGTGCTAGGTCAGGTCGGCAGTCAGGCGTTCCATGTAAGTATAATATTGTCATATCATCATATGAATCTTGAAACTTTACAATAATTAAATAACTGTGCTTTAATCTTTACTAATATTATAAAATGTTAAAGTAACTCTGTTTGTCTGTCACGCCTTTTCGCCAAAACTACTATACAGGTTTAAATATTTGCTACACAGATAGTTCAGAGGGTGAGAAAGGAAATAGGAGTATTTTTATCCGATTGCTGGAGGTGCATCTCCAGAGACTTAGGCGATGCCACAGGGTACAATTAGTAGGCCTATAATAACAACACAAAATCTATACTAATATTATAAAGCTGAAGAGTTTGTTTGTTTGTTTGAATGCGCTAATCTCAGAAATACTGGTCCGATTTGAAAAAACTTTTAGTCTTAGATAGCCCATTTATCGACGAAGGCTATAGGTTACTTTTTATCAGGATGCGCCGAGTAGTTCCCACGGGACGCGGGTGAAACCGCTGGCAGAAGCTATAATATAAATAACAGTTTCACATTTGAAAACGTTTCCTGATCCATATCAATCGTAAACTAATCTTAGGTATTACTAAGCATATTAAACTTAATTAAGAGATTACCTATTTAAACAACAACCTCAGTACATTTTCAGTACCATGACATTTTGTCTTTCCCAGTGCTCGAGTACTCGCTTGTTATGATATTCAGAGGATTATTGAGAGATTATGAGAACAATAAGCGGTATCTGTTTATGTATGTATAGTTTGAAGTCCAAGCGATATGGAATTAATCATTTAAGAACAAATAAGAGCTTAAAAATAAGTAACTCTTTATACGTTTGTGTAGGCAGGAATAATGAAGTTTTTCTTAGGTTAATATTTTTCTTTGATCATACAAAGCTTTTATATAATAGGAGATTTTACATATCTGTCACTTTATTTAGCCCAGACTATACACATTTTTACAGAGAATCTAATTATAATAGTTTTATTTCGAGATTTTTCTCAAATCTTGCGTATGACGCCTTATATGAAAAGTTAGCAACAAGCTACTATGATTTGCAGCTGAATACGATGGCACAAGGGTCCTACTAACACTGCCTACTACAAAATTCCAGTCGGTTGATCCCTACTATCCCTACTAATAATATAAATGCGAAAGTAATTCTGTCTGTCTGTTACGCTTTCACGCCTAAACCAGTGAGTAGATTTTGATGTTTGGTACAGAGGTAGAATAGACCCTGAGGAACAACATAGGCTACTTTTTATCCGGGAACGGGAAATAGTTCCCTCGGGAAGTGGACGAAGCCGCTGGCAGAAGGTAGTTTAACATAAATCAAATTTAACATAAATCATCGACATAAATCAAAAACTGAATGTTAAAAGATTAGGAGCACTTATAGCTCTGAAATAATACATATTTTAATATAACAATATTTGTTGTAAGTGAATCACTTATCCCTGGCATAAAGCCAAGCAAATAAATGAGTGCCAAATTCGTTCGGATAATGAATTATTTACCTCAATAAACTCTGGCAAATTAGATAATTGTTAGATATTGATCTAGCTAATTAAATCGATTGCTGTAGTTATTTATGGCACCGTGGAAAGCCAATTTGTACCTGTTAAATATTTCAAATGTTATAAAATCATTATCGTCATCTGCCTCGCCTTTTGCCAGCTATGTTGGGGTCGGCTTCCAGTCTTACAGTATACGGCTGCGTACCAGTGTTTTACATGGAACGGCTGCCTATCCGATCTCCTCAATCCAGTTACCCGGGCAACCTGCTACCCTCTGGTCTGACTGTTGTTTGTGGGGTTTTCGGGCTTTTTACTACCTACCTGTAATGAATGCCAAAGATTTTTGAAATAACAGATGATACCCACGATTTTAAAATACACAATTACACCTTATCTCAAAAATTGCCTCTTGCTGTGAGTGCAGCAAAAGGGAGAGTTAAGCTCCTGTTGACCAAAACCCATCCATTTTCTTTATGGAGCCCTATTTTTGCTAGAGCTCTGTTTCGAAATAAAATTGCATTTTAAGTCACCGATTCAGAATTATGTACAAAAAGGTAAATTAAATTATAATTCATTTGAAAGAATTTTCTTGCCCTAATAGAAATTTCATTTTTAAATACTCGTACTCTCAAAATTACCTAATTATATTCTAATCTAGGCATATTATTGACACAACAAACTTCTTATCACGTAGGTAATTGCTATCGTATTGTTTTATTGTAATTGCGTTTTGTTTTTATAATACGGCTTATGAATAAACTGTTAGGTAAAAATCATGTTTTTAGGTATACCTTGGTTCCTTGCCCAATGCCCATGGTTTGATGATAATTTGTATTTGGAATATGTCACCCGGGAATAGTTACTTGTGAGATGACAGCAAAAAGAAGAGACTGGAAGAAGAAAACATGCTGTGCCGACCCCAAATAAATTGGGATAAGGGCAGGAAAATTATGAGTAGTGTAGCTTCCCATTAGTGAATTTTTTTTTTTAATCGGTTCATTAGTTTCCGAGTCTTTAGGGCACAAACAAACCCTTACTATACTAGTATAAAAGTATAAATTCCTGCGGGATTCAGTCAAAATAGTGGGAAATTTGTAATAATTTATGACATGTTTACAACTAAAAGGTAAATAGCGTGGTTGATATTTCGGATTTTGGCCACTTGTTTTTGATATTTTATTTTTTGATTAAGGTGAATGCGACACTAGAAGCGGGAAATTCAAATATAAAATGTTTTTTTCATGTTTTACCTAAGTTAACATGCAATATGAGGCGTGATCTTATGATTGGCGGTTATAATATCCCACAGAGTAATTTCTGATGTCTTTGTTTAACTCCGAAACTTCATAGAATTCAAATGTAACTGTAAAAAACTTTTTATTGCGAAATATCATAGTTTCGACAGTTACATTTGAATTGTAAGAAGTTTCGGAGTTAAACAAGGACATCAGAAATTACTTTGTGGGATATTATAACCGCCAATCATAAGATCACGCCTCATATTGAATATTAACTTAGGTAAAACATGAAAAAATTCTACTTAAGGTGAATGCGACGACTAGAAGCGGGAAATTCAAATATAAAATGGTTTTTTCATGTTTTACCTAAGTTAACATTCAATATGAGGCGTGATCTTATGATTGGCGGTTATAATATCCCACAAAGTAATTTCTGATGTCCTTGTTTAACTCCGAAACTTCTTATTATGAACTATAAACTGTCGAAACTATGATATTTCGCAATAAAACGTTTTTTACAGTTACATTTAATTTGTAAGAAGTTTCGGAGTTAAACAAGGACATC
Source organism: Heliothis virescens (assembly GCA_002382865.2). Classification (NCBI taxonomy): domain Eukaryota; kingdom Metazoa; phylum Arthropoda; class Insecta; order Lepidoptera; family Noctuidae; genus Heliothis; species Heliothis virescens. The sequence continues at coordinate 2,341,803 of NWSH02000019.1, forward strand.
AGAAATTACTTTGTGGGATATTATAACCGCCAATCATAAGATCACGCCTCATATTGAATGTTAACTTAGGTAAAACATGAAAAAACCATTTTATATTTGAATTTCCCGCTTCTAGTAGTCGAATGCACCTTAAATAACATTCTATAACTGCATGCAAAAAAGTCATTTATAATTTAAAAAAGTGCATAAAACTTAATGTTACACTTGATCTGTTTATCCTTCATAGTCAATTAACCTTTCGCTATAAATGCAATGTTACAAGTTGTGTAAACTTGACAATAACTAGATATACATAAATATGAAAACAGAAGGTGTTAATAACAATTAAATAAATATTATGCAATAAAAATAATTATAAATATCTTTCTATACTAGCTGTTTTAGCTGGTTTCACACGGCGCGTCCTGTGGTAACTTCAATTAACAGGGTAAAATATGGCCTATTATGTTACTGAGAGTTAAACGGGCATAAAGTTTTGAGTGAATTTTATTATTAAGGTGAATTCGACGACTAGAAGCGGGAAATTCAAATATAAAATGGTTTTTTCATGTTTTACCTAAGTTAACATTCAATATGAGGCGTGATCTTATGATTGGCGGTTATAATATCCCACAGAGTAATTTCTGATGTCTTTGTTTAACTCCGAAACTTCATAGAATTCAAATGTAACTGTAAAAAACTTTTTATTGCGAAATATCATAGTTTCGACAGTTACATTTGAATTGTAAGAAGTTTCGGAGTTAAACAAGGACATCAGAAATTACTTTGTGGGATATTATAACCGCCAATCATAAGATCACGCCTCATATTGAATGTTAACTTAGGTAAAACATGAAAAAACCATTTTATATTTGAATTTCCCGCTTCTAGTGGTCGAATGCACCTTAAACAAACATAAATATTCAGTATATTTCTAAAAAACAAATATTCATGTATTCAACAATAAGCTGTGCAGGTCAAGATAAAAATAAATCCAGAACCAGTTGCGTACTTCCAGAGATAGCACGACACAGACAAACAAACTTTATCTTATTATAATATTAGTATAGAATGAAACGAACTGGTTTCCAAGTGCGGACAAACATCGATTCAGTTCAGTTTATGTCTGAGTGAGGTCCATTTGTGTAGTGTGGTGGAATATTTGAATATCATTTGTGTTTTTATTAATTTTAGGTGAGTAAATTATTTAAATAATATTCTACTGGCTTTAAGAATATATATAAGTAGCACAGTATCTGTAGTCATAGTTCTATTCATCATAATAATTATTGTGAAAATAATAAGATAAGATAATAATAATAATATATCGGGACCCTTTTTCACACACGGTCGGTTAGCCCCATGGTAAGCTATTTAATTAGCTTGTGTTATGGGTGCTAACACAACTGATAAACTACATATAATTACGTATATATTTTTATAAATAGATAAATATTATATTATAACACCCAGACCACAGCCAACAAACATGCTCATCACACAAATGTTGACCATTCCGGGAATCGAACCCGGGACCATCAGTTCGACCGTCCGGCATGGTAACCATTGCGCCAACGAGGTCGTCAAATAAGTATATCCAAAGGTTTTATCGACGAATTTTAAACAAAAGCAAATCTAGTTAGCGCTGGTACAGATAAAATAATTTTACGCTTCCGAAGTGAACTATTACTGCCACGCGCATGCGCAGTAGTCAACCAACACACTAGTAGCCAACTTCAGGTGTCAATACTATTTAGTTGTAGGTACGTATTTCACGCTGTTGTGGCAAAACGGCTTTACTTATTAATATGTCTTCGTATGTACAGACGACAGCACATCAAGTTACCACAATCTGTCAAATTTCTACAATCGATTTTCAACCTTATCACAATAGAGGTAGGTTAATGTTTGACTGGTAAAATTTGACAGATTCGGGTACCGTGACCTGCTGTTGTCTATACGTTAGCGATTATGTTCCTATCGAATATTTATTTTATCGGGTTTTTCCAGGATAAGAAAATCATTAGTCACACAGAGTTTTTGTATATATGAACAAATATCAATAATATTTGTTTTAAGTGATAAAAACTGATAAATAGAGATAACATCTCATAATTATGCAAATCCGACTATTGTTTTTGGGTATCAGATTCAAGGCTTATACAGTAATATACTTACGTTAGTGACGTCAACATTACCTAGGTATCGTTTAACTGTGGAATTCAATAATCTATCTATCTCTGGATTTACCTACTACAGATAGAACTTTGACATAAGCCCCATACAAGTAATGTCAAATTCCGATCTCTAGTAACCAAATCAACAGATAGATGGAATATTGGGAACGGCCGTAAAACAAGATTACCTAACGGCCAATTTTACATATTCCAGATAGAGTTTTAGATAGCTAACTAACAGATCATGCCATAGAAAAGTAGGTAATCAAAATTAAAACATTTCTACGGCACTATTTATCAGATAGCTATCAAGAACTTTATCAGGAACCTGTGAAGCGCTGTAACCTACTTATATAATTATACTAGCCGTTTTCCCGCGGTTTCACTCGCATCCCGTGGGAATTACTGCCCGTACCCGGATAAAATATAGCCTATGTCACTCGTGGATAATGTAGCTTTCGAATGGTGAAAGAATTTTTAAAATCGGTCCAGTAGTTTTTGAGCCTATTCATTACAACCAAACAAACAAACAAAGTTTTCCTCTTTATAATATTAGTATAGACAAGTGATTATTGTCACGCAACATTGCCCATACCCGACGAACCGCTCGGAAAACCGCATCGTAAGAAATGTGTCGTGCGAAGAAAAACCGACTGTATCCGAGCGACAAACTGGATGCTTACTATATAATAGATTAGTTATTAACAAACTATTATTAGATCCCCACATACCTATAGCTCAAATTCTATATCAGATACCCGACATCTCCTACTAATTCCCATCTTCCTACGCTTAGCGTATCATTAACAGATTCCTAATAATTAGCCCACTTTAATGAGAAGGTATAATCAGTCAAAGGAAATCCATGGAGCAATTAATTGTAGTTGCTGATTAGAACTAGATTCGCTTGCACATAATCCGGAACACTCTCACGCTGCTAAAGTAAGATGCTCCGTAATTTCAAAGGAATATCACCTTTGTGGTTTGTCTACTTTGATGTTGACACGGATCGATTTAATTTTAGCTTTGTAATTAAAACTGAGCAACCGAAGTGTTTCTTTTGTACACTGTTTGGTAGAATTATTTGGTCATTCAGATATAATAATAATGTAATTCAATAACAATTCTGTGACTATTATGAGACACCTCTTTCAAAAATCTAGAAACTAGTTCTGGTCTAGAAGTTAGTAAGACGACGCAGAAAAAAACTAGTCAAACTATTTTTGGTAACAAAATGGTTAAACAATTTCAGTGTCACTATTCAAGAAATTGGTATAATCACGGCTCAAAATTCAAAAACAACCATCTAACTAAGTACTCGGCAGATCAGAGTAGTAGTAGGGATATTCCGCCAAAACTCTGGCTTCTTCATTCACTGACCAAAAAATCTGTTCGCGTCGGCGTGAGTCTACAACCAGCATGTGTTAGCGCACAAAGGTTACAGTTTTGCGGATGTTTGTATTTTGGCTAGTTGTAGGTAATATATACGTTCATTTTTCGTATATAATGGTACGGAACCCTTCATGCGCGAGTCCGATTCGCACTTGGCCGGTTTTTACAATTATGGTACCTTAAGAAGGTACAATTTTTGAGCCACGTCAAAAATTCTGCTCGCCAATGTAATCGCTTTCATAAAGCATACCGGGAGCAATGCGTTATTCATTAACATGAAGCCGATATCTTTCAATGAGTTCCCTCCCTGTATCTGTCTGTGTGTTTGTCACTCGCGATTCATAAGTAATGAGCCGAAGGATTAATATTCAAGTGTTAAGTCTTCGTTGAACGATTGACTGTTTTCTCTGATTTTACGGATCTCTGTTTTTTCTTTCGTACATACCTACAGTTATAAATTAGGCAAAAATATTTTTATGAATTCTTGGTGTAATTTTAACAGAGCGCTCTTTTATTTGGTAAAAAGTTTGAAAGTTTTTGAAGGAAAAATCCACTACCCATATTTTTATCGATATAATGTACAGACAACAGTACATCAAGTTACCACAATCTGTCAAATTTCTGCAATCGATTTTCAGCCTTATCACAATGGAGGTAGGTTAATGTTCGATTGGTAAAATTTGTCAGATTCGTATACGTTGACCTGCTGTTGTCTGTACCTATGTCGCAGTAAGATAGTTAAAGCCGTAATATAGTTATATCCCTAGGGATATAATTATATGCCGTAACATAGTTATACGAAAGCGATTCATTGCTATCTTTCTAGGAATATAGTTATAAAACTGTTGAAGTTTAGTGATATACTTATATTACTAGATTCAGTTCAGTTTTATAATTACTTTACTGGATTAAGCTTAGTGAAATAGAAATCTACCATATTATACAGTTAAATAAAACAATATTATATTGGTTAAAATCTTTATTAAAAAAACGACTTTATGTATCCTGCAGTTAGTTATAATAGTTAGTTTGTGACATTAACACGTCATCATCATCTGCCTAGCCTTTTCCTAACTACGTTGGGGTCGGCTTCCAGTCTAACCGGATGCAGTTGAGAACCAGTGTTTTGCATGGAGCGACTGCCTGTCTGACCTCCACAACCCAGTTACCCGGGCAACCTATTGATAAGGTTGTCAGATTTTCTGGCTTCTGAGTACCCGTAACGACTGCCAATGATGGTCAAATGACAGATCGGACTCATCAGTCTATTGTGCCTTCCGAAACACGGAAGAACTCGTTATGACATATGATGGAATTAAAACATTTACAATACAATTAAAACTAATTAAACATTAAAAATCTTTTAAAGTTATTCAACAGTTTTGAGATATTTTTATTTCTTATCAAATAAGTTGAGATGTTGGTTTCTTTAAAAATATTTTTTTAAATTTTTGTTCAGACAAGAAGAGGAATCATGATATCTAGAGTTACATAGCACTGAATGCTACTTACAGGCACACCTTTTATATAGTCTTAGCCACCGCAGCACACTCCGAAAGCTATTTCACTAAACATTATCTAGTAATATAAGTATATCACTAGATTTGGACCGTTTTATAACTATATTCCTAGTAAGATAGCAATGAATCGCTTTCGTATAACTATGTTACGGCATATAATTATATCCCTAGGGATATAACTATATTACGGCTTTATCTATCTTACTGCGACACCTATAACAGTTGTCCTTAATAAACTTTTCTTACCCTAATTATATATTTTTTTAACCGAGTTATAAAGTAGAGGTTTTTATTTTGGTTTTAAAATGATTGGGTTTATTTTGGTTTTAAAATGTTTGTAGAGATTAAGGGAAGGTTTAAACGATGAGAAAATATGATTATAAAAAAAAATTAAGAGGCAAGTGATACGAAGTTCACCGGATGAGCTAGTGACTGATATTTATACTTGACTCATTTCAGAAGACATCCCTTACTTCATTGAATATTTTTTCAGAAAACATAATGGCTTCGCTAGAATTTCCGTGGGAAATCAAGAATGTTTCTGAAGATGAGGACAAAATAATAAAAAAGTACTATAAAGGTAGGGCTATAACCAGTCTTATATTTTCATATTTAATACACATAAGGTTCCTACATAAATTCTAAGCCAAATTCAATTATTTTTAAACAGCACCCAAAAATGGAGGTCAAAAATGTAAATATTTTTCAGACTACGTGAGGCCATTCATCCGAGTGGGTCCCAAGGGGTACATCGCACCAGCTGGTTACGGAGACCACGCTGCTGAAATATACAATCTGGAAGTCAGACCTGATGATATATGGGTCACCACGTTTTCTAGATCAGGTAAGGATCTTTCAGCATATTGACCAAAGCTAAGCTTTAAGGTACTGAGCTTGTACTGCAATTAACGAAAGTTAGAACATAATTACACACATTTGATTTAAATAATGATACAGGCAAAGAAATAGGTACCCGTCAAAACAAGAATAAAGTGTCACACTTTTACCGACTAAAACCTACATATATTTAAACTGTGCTGAAACCCACGTTTGTTCCTTCTGGGGCCCTTTGTATGCCAGGGCCACGGTAACTCTTTCTAACAATCCCGCAGCCATAGCAGGTAATAGAATTACTCTAGCTAAAGTAAGTCATCATCTGCCTAGCCTTTTCCCAACTATGTTGGGTCGGCTTCCAGTCTAACCAGATGCAGCCGACCAGTGTTTTACATGGAGCGACTGCTGTCTGCCTCCACAAATCAGGTACCCGGGCAACCTGGCACCCCTTGGTAAGACTGGTTGTCAGACTTTCTGGCTTCTGACTACCCATAAGTAAAAGTAAAGTAAGGGTCAATTCACACCGAGACGCGACGCAACGCGACGCGGCTTTGATGTAGCGCGACGCCGCGCGGCGTCGCGAGACGTATCTTAAAAAAATCGCGAGATGCAGCACCGATCTTGCACGCCGCGCGTCACCGCTGCGTCAAGATGCGTCGCGCTGCGCCGAGGTGTCTCGAGGTGCAGCGCAACATATCTGAATTCTCACAATCAAATGTGTATCGTTTCGTGTAGTGAATAAAGTATATTTTGAGTCGCTCTATGTAAAATCTGCGTGCAGCGTCGCGTCGCGTCGCGTCTCGGTGTGAATTGACGCTAAGTCAAAATGCAGAATTGCTTATTTATCTTTCTATGGCGATATTTAAAAGCTAATAGTCAACATTTTGATACATTTCGTGGCTCTATTAAACATAATTAACAAACTTTTTGTTTCAGGCACTACCTGGTTGCAGGAGCTAGTCTGGCTGGTTGCCAACAACCTGGACTTCGAAACTGCGAAAGCCGTGCCTCTTTCTAAGAGATTTGCCTATATTGAGTAAGTTTTCTTCCGATTTTAGTTTTTTGCGAAAAGACAGATAAACAGGAAGACATACGGGACGAGGTATTCATAATTTGTTGAACCTAATATGAAAATGTTTATATTTTAGTTTTTATTTTAGTTGGGATTTCTTGTAATTCGTCACCCATAAAACTAATTTAGTCCTAAAATTATCTCCTAACTATTTTGTCTGCTTCGTTTCTATTTTTCACACAAGCAACAAGAACATTACCGCTACATTTAGAGCTATGACGTCATCACTGATAGCAACACATAATCTTTGTTATCAGTCGTATCTGTGGATCACCAGATCAATATTTTTTGGTTATCAAACTCGGATAAGTACTGATATACCGAAAAACTTAGGTAACGTGAACTAAGTTATTGTAATTATTTTATTTTTACTTGCCCTATGCGGTTTTTTATGGGGTTTATAATATGCTTTTCTGTTATTTTGTTAGCTTAAATTTTCTACACGCGGAAAAACTTCATTTGCTAAGCTCAAGCTACGAGCTATTTCTATCGCAAGCTAGTTCCCTCTAGAACAGGCGTGTTCACATCAGCCCATCACAGTAGCATCTGACTGAGTCATCTGCCTAGCCTTTTCCCAACTATGTTGGGGTCGGCTTCCAGTCTAACCGGATGCAGCTGAGAACCAGTGTTTTACATGGGGCGACTGCCTGTCTGACCTCCACAACCCAGTTACCCGGGCAACCCGATACCCATTGGTAAGACTAGTTGTCAAAAATCCTGGCTTCAGACTACCATTAACGACTGCCAAAGATGGTCAAATGATAGCCGGGACCCACCAGTTTATCGTGCCTTCCGAAACACGGAAGAACTCGTTATGACAAGATGGTCACCCATCCACGGAGCGACCGCGCCAAGCATTGCTTAACTTTGTGATCGATCGATCCGCGCGGCTTTGACTTAGCCACGAGCTCTTCTAACATCTAGCATCTGAAAGAGTCTTCTAGCATCTGAAAGAGTATTTATTCAATAAACACGATGTCACGTTGTCTGAAAAAAAAACATTGTTAGAGTCTATTTTTGTGATGTGAATGATTTTGTGACATTCGTTAGAGTTCTGTCATTCATCTTGCAGTCTGACAAGACGATTTATAGAGCAAAAGTTATATTTATTCTCTAAAGAATTATAATAGGATCACCCGTGTATAGTTTAATATAACAATCAAGCTTATACAGACACATATATAGGCTTCCCACTTTAGCCAGAAGAAATTTATTTGATGCTGCAGCTGCAGAGAATATTCCTGAGGTGCACACGATGGATGCAAGATATCAATACTGTTATGAGGAGTTTGTTTGTATGGATTTGTAAAATAAAAACAGTGTAAGACAACCCTTAACTCAGTTACAAGCAAGTTTTTATGCGAAGTTGTACTACTTCGAAACGCGGGCAAATCCGCGGAGAATTTCTATTCAAAATATTTGTAAAAAAAACGTTTTCTTATAACTATGAAATCTGAATTCCCAGATTCAGATTTTAATACCAAATCCAAAAAAAGAAAGAGTACCTATCTCAATTCGACCGCGTATGTTTTTAGGGTTCCGTACCCAAAAGGTAAAACGGGACCCTATTATTAAGACTACATTGTCTGTCTGTCTGTCTCCGGGCTTTATCTCATAAACCTTGATAGCTAGAAAGCTGAAATCTTCACAAATGATGTACTTCTGTTGCCGCTACAACAACAAATACTAAAATTAAAAAATATAATATATTAAGGGGGCTCCCCATACAATAAACGTGGGAAACCGCAAATTATGAAAAACAAAGTTATTTGTGTATATAGTTAGTTGTGGTAATAGATGCATTAATTTTTCATTGATAATAGTACGAAGGGTTCTTCGTGCACAAGTGCAACTCGCACTTGGCTGGTTTTATTGTACAGACGACAGCAAGTCAACGTATACGAATCTGTCAAATTTTACCAATCGAACATTAACCTACCGCCATTGCGATAAGGTTGAAAATCGATTGCAGAAATTTGTCAGATTGTGGTAACTTGATGTGCTGTCGTCTGTATAATCTGTATAATCTTGTGATAGATATATGGATTATATTGTTATATACAGACTGATAATAAATACGCATTGTATTGACGTTATTGATATATTATCATTACCAGCACAATAACATTCCACACATACACTACATGAATCATTTTTGTACTTATTTGGGTGAATCATAATATTATATTGTGCTATAATTTTAGGTGGTCTCCAAAAAGTAAAACCGGCCAAGTGCGAGTCGGACTCGCACACGAAGGGTTCCGTTCCAATATCTATGAAAAATAAACGTACTTATTACCTACAATTAGCCAAAACACAAATATATGAATAACAAAGTTATAATTTGCGGTTACTGAAAAAGAGCTATATCTCAAAAACCACTAACTGTATCTTGTTCAAACCAATTTTGGTTAGTAGTTTTTATTGAGATCTATAACATATATTTTTTTCAGATTTTTCACTTTGGTAGTTTAGAAATTACAGGGGGGGGGACACACATTTTGGCACTTTGGGAATGTCTTACTCTAAAATGATTGACTTTAGGAAAAAATGGTTTTAGAAACCTCAATCTCATTTTTAAAGACCTATCTATAGACACCCCACAAGTATAGGTTAGATGAAAAATTATTTTTTTAGTTTCAGTTCCATGTATGGGGAGCCCCCCTCTAATATTATTTTTTTTTTATTTTTTCATAAGAATCGTAAAGCGGTCAATGAAATACATCTACCTACCAAGTTTTAACTGTGTAGTCCTAATAGTTTCGGAATAAAGTGGCTGTGACATACGGACGGACGGACAGACAGACAGACAGACAGACATGACGAATCTATAAGGGTTCCGATTTTTGCCATTCGGCTACGGAACCCTAAAAACTTAGAGAATGTCCCTTTAAAAATATTACTATTCAATATTTTCTACACCATTTTCTTTCTTTGTGAAATTCCTATACTTAATTGTATTTTTTTTTTAATTTAATAATTTAAGTCTGAAATCACCAACCCGCATTGAGCAAGCGTGGTCATTAACGCTCAATCCTTTTCTGTGTGAGAGGAGGCCTGTGCCCATCATAGAACGACAATTAAAAGGCTGTTGATGATGTATTTTTTAACCGACTTAAACAAAAAGGAGGAGGTTCTCAATTCGGCCGGGATTTTTTTTCTATGTAATACACTGATTTCTCCGAAGTTTCTGAACCGATTTACGTAATTCTTTTTTTCTTTCAGGTATACAACTCAAAGGGCCGAAACAAGAGCTGAATCGATACCAACAAACTCGAATGCTCCCAGAGCGACATTCGAGGACTTCCAAACTTTGCCGAACGTTGCGTCACCGCGATATGTCAAATCTCATCTGCCACTGTCACTTTTGCCGCCTAAATTGCTTGAAACAGCAAAGGTTGGATTTTTTCAAATAAATTAATGTTTTTAGGACTTCATCATCATCATTATCCAGCTTTTTCCCAGCTATGTTGGAATCCAATGAATCAATCAATCTAATAAGGTCAATTTATCAATGGTGAAAATGGAAGTCCATTTTCACCATTTTGTTAGGTTTAGAAAACAGAACTTTCAGATTTATTTTTAGCCATAAGATTGGTTTCTCTCACTAGTTGGAGTATCTGTCAGTTATATTATTCTTTCTACAGTATTTATTTGACGAAAACGTACACATGTTCACGTACAAATATGCCTCATCCACTTTCATGAAATGAAACATCTGTATCTGCAAATTATCATGCCATAATGACTGTACGCTTGTTAATTGTTGAAGGTGTTCTACATAGCCCGAGATCCTCGGGATGTGGCTGTGTCATACCACTTCGCACATAAGCTATTCAGATACTTTGACGACAATGTCGAATTCAAGGAGTTTTGGGACCTGTTCAAGAATGATTTGAGTAAGTAACTTGTAACTTAGCTCCAGCCAATAGACTTATGATAATAATCTCTCTAACTTTTACCTGCTATGTGAAGCCTTTATTGGTATATCTGCTTCACTATACTCTTTTCGCTTTCAGACACTTTTAGGCTTCAGGCAATCAGTCATCTTCTACAGCCTTCCATCTCGTTCTGATACTCAAATCTACGTCTCGTTTTTCATGCATTTGTCGCAGTCATGCTATTCAAACAATACAAAGCCTAAACATAGATTTCTTGCTCTTAAAGGTTTTTAAAAAATGGTTTTGTTTCGTTTCTCTTTCAGTAATGCACACACCTATATTCCCGCATGTGGAAGAAGCTTGGCAGAAGCGGGAACACCCCAATATGATGTTCTTGTTTTATGAAGAGCTGCAGAATGTAAGTTCATACTGGACACAGTACTTGAAACATTACACCTACTGTTTATAGGGAAAATGTACTAAATAGGTATAGACACTACTTACGAATTATTACAGATAAGATACATATTGCCCATGCTCATATTCGGCTAATTTAAAGTGAATCATGTTTCTATAATTACATCTTGTAATAGGTGTCGTGCGACTGTTTCTAAGCCACGGGCTTCACGAGCTCAGCCTTACTTCAACATCATCATTTGCCTAGTTTTTTCCCAACTACAATGGGGCCGGCTTCCAGTGTGACTACCATCTAACCTCCACAACCCAGTTTCCCGGGCAACCCGATACCCCTTTTTTATCAGATGAACCCTCCCGCTGTGGGTGACATCGTGAGGGAGAGTCAGAATTTTACTGACTAGAACCCACCGTGTTCCTTCTTGAGCCCTTTGTGTACCTGAGCCGCGGTAACTCTTTCGAACAATCCCGCAGATATCCCCCCCCGTATCCCTTCGTTTCAACACATGAATAAATATTTGAAACACATTCTTTTCAGGACTTACGCCAAGTAATAGAAAGGGTTTGCAGGTTCCTAGACAAGGAGTATTCAAAGGAACAACAGAAGTTACTGGCGGATTATCTGAACTTCAACAATATGAGGCAGAAGCCCATGGTCAGCAAATCCAGCGATGACAGCAATGAGGTCACTTTCTTTAGGAAAGGTGAATAAATATACTACATACCCAAGGATATTGTGTGTCTTTGTAGTTAGCAATGTATCTAGCTGATTGGGATAAAGACGCCAGCACATAAAATTACCTCAATCTGTCATATTTCTTCTCAATGTTATAGATTTTCAACCTTATCATTGGTGGAACGTTAATGTTCGGTTGGTGCAATTTGACAGATTGGGTTGACCTGCTGACGTCTGTATAAGGGTTATAACAACAGTTTGCACTAAACAAAATGGTAATGGGATAAGGGGTTTCTTTGGTTTGTGTTCTATTTATCACAGCTTGCATGTGTGCATGTAGGTATATTTGGTGACCAATTACAGTTCGTACAATTATCTTACACCCCATTAATTAAATCAGTGGTTCTTAACCGGTGATCCGTGGACCACTAGTGGTCCGTGGAAGCATCTCAAGTGGTCCACGAGCCATGCCAATAAATAAGTTACAAGAGTCAATACAACATTACCCGAGCGCGTCAATGCCCGACTGCGAATTGAACATTACCTCCAGATCTATAAACCAACTGTGGTCCGCGGCATGACGAAAATTATAACAAACTAGCTTCTGCCCGCGACTTCGTACGCGGATCCTGTTTTTTTTTTTATATATAAACCTTCCCTCGATCTGTACAAACATTTTAAGACCAAAATAAGCCCGATCGGTCCAGCCGTTCTTGAGTTATGCGCTTACCAACACATTTAGCGATTCATTTTTATATATAAGATAAGATGGTCGCTCAGGACAAAAAGGTTAAGAACCACTGGTTTAAATAATGAAACCGTATTCCAAGCGAATACATTTTACCCAATCTGCAATATAATTAACAGCTTATTAGATAATAGCTCCGACATCCATAAATTGCAATAGGAAGGACCAATATTGCTAATCAATAATTCGAGGAGCACACGAAATCTCGTTAAGTCGGGATATATTACAATTTCGTAGTAGCGTCTATGTTGATTATCATGCTCTTAGTAATACCAGATGCTGTAAGAGCTCCCAGGAAGACAAGAGGCACACTTGATTGCTATGAGACATGGATTTGCCAGATGGTTAATAAATCTATGCTCATAAGTATTATAACGCTGAAGGGTTTGTTTGTTTGAACGCGCTATTCTCAGGAACTACTAGTCCGATTTGAAAAATTATCTCAGTGTTAGATAGCCTATTTATCGAGGAAGGCTATAGGCTATTTTTTATCCGGGTGCACCGAGTAGTTTCCACGGGACGCGGGTGAAACCGCTGGCAGAAGCTAGTCATTTTATATAGCCCAGCTGCTGGCTGGTTTGTACATACTTACGTACCTCTTCTGAAAACAGAAAATGCTCGCTGTATGTAACAATACGTAAATGGTAGCTTTGTGAACGAATACCATGCATGAGCTTGCTTTACTTCTAGCGAAACTTCATGCAAGCATGCACCATATTTGAACATCAAGCTGGCTTTAGCATTTTATATTTATTTTGATACTCTTTGCGAAGGTTTTAAAACATAAAAAAGAATTAAGAAGAGGTAGGACCAACTCGTGTACAGTCGACAGCAAGTCAGTGTACCCAAACTCTGTCAAATCTGTCAAATTTTACCAATCGAACATTAACCTTCCACTATTGTGATAAGGTTGAAAATCGATCGCAGAAATTTGACAGTTTTGTGTAGACTGACTTGCTGTCGACTGTACAACGCGACAAAAGGTCTGTCTTTACGATGTCATTATAAGACCTCTTTTTGGAGAATGAACGGCCGTACGGTGATAAACGGTTTCTTCAGAAAACTTCCTTCGTGATCAAGGTCTATTTAAAATCAAGGACAATAATGGCCAAATCAAGATGGCGCTATAGATAATACACCAAGATTACTTATCCTCTACACGTAATAGATATGACATTCAACGCGAAAAATATCGACGATACTTGTGTAGGTCTATTTTGAAAATAAAACTATTTACACACATGATGGTTTTGGAAGAAAAGGTAAACCTGTTCTACACTTACTTAAATAATAGTTAGCTATATTTATAGATGCCATCACATTATAGTTTTATATCTGCCCGTTCATTAACCCTTGTCTCGTTTATCATCGGAAGATGGTCATTCACTGCCATAGGTAGTAAGTAGCTTCGCAAGTCCATCTTTTGAACCCTTGACCACCTGGCTCATATAATATATTGGTATTATTATTGGTAGTTAGGGCTTTGCCTATTATCTATATGCATTTTATCACCATCGTCATCTTCCTGCCCTTACCCCAATTTATTTGGAGTCGGCGCAGCATGTTTTCTTCTTCCATTCTCTTCTATGTATTAATATATAGAATGGCAATGTATTCTCACAATTTGCAATATTTCAACTGTGACGTTACTTTCTCAGGGAAATCCGGAGGCTGGGTCAATTACTTCGATGAGGAAATGACGAAAGAAGCCGAGGAATTCATGGAGAAGTATTTGAAAAAAACTGATTTACGTTATCCTAAAGTATTAAATGTAAACTGAAAAAATGTTGCGTATTTTTTTTATTCCATAGTTTTACATATACAATGTTAGGGCTAGTTTCAGAAGTACCAGACGAAGTTCTAGATAGGTAGCTATATGACGGCAAGGAATGCCATAAAAATATTTTTGATTTTAACTACCTTCCTATGGCATTATCTGTCAGATAGCAATCTAGAACTTTATCTGGAACTAGTGAAACGGGTCCTTAGTAAACAGGCACCTGTGGCCATGAATAATGCATATTTACACTTAATTAAAAAATCTTTACATTAACTTTATTTTCTGTTTCGTGGAAATCATAAAATGATACCAACAAGGACTAGACAAGTTTGGACATATTTATTCGATAGCACAAACAATTATTTTCCTTTTTATTGAAAACCAATTAAAGCTGCGCAACAAAAGCTATTCACACGACATCATTATACAGTTCTTGAACGACTATTTGTTGTTCACATTTTCAATTCGTTTTATTATCGTGGAATGTGTGAAGACGCATAACAATATAAACAAGGGAGCTATCGAGTGCATTGTTGTGCAAATTGCCACTCGTGCCTCGTGAACTTGGAGTAGTTAAACAACTGGAGACGTACATTGAATATCTTCACCGGTAGGGAGAGCGGGGCTGAAAGTTCCCCGGGTTGGTTGTTCCGATAGCAATAACTTTGTAAAATAAAGAGATAGCAATACGCGTGTAATTGGGTATTAGACCGACCAGGTGATGCGCTCATTTGGCGGCCATATCTGTTGGTCAGTCGCCGGCGGTTGAGTGGCTGTGTGCATAGTGCTGTCAAAACCACACGTTCGTAACTTTTTTCGTCCTTGAACTTTTTGGTCTAACTTTGTTTGTAGTGCACCGATTCCAAGGTAACTTTTTTTCATAGTAGGGACATTACTAAGGTATCTTTTAGTAGAAGTTCTTTATTGTAGCTTATTTTTGTGTCTGGTTATTTTCAATAATAAAGCTACAAGGTGATTTGGGGTTACAAGTTCCTCGGTAGCGGGGCTGATTGTTCCGCGGAACAATTTACCCCATTGACCTTCAATACTAAGTAATGTTACAGTTTTCATGACCATATTTGTTTTTTTTTTTATACCAGATCAGTCTAGTGCTGAATGAATTAAATACTAACCAGGAACTACAATCAACTCCTGCCAAAAACGAGAGCTACAGTTGAGTTCAACACTCAAATCGTGAGACCCTAAGGCACCACAAGAAAGAGATCCAAAAAATATAAGCCGGTCAAGTGCGAGTTGGATTCGCGCACGAAGGGTTCCGTACCGTTTCATCTATGAAAAATGAACGTTAAATATTACCTTAAAATAGTCAAAATCCAAACATATTTCGTCAACAAAAAATAACTTTGTTTTTCGTACAAATATATGAATGTTATAATTTGCTGTTTCCGAAAAAGTGCTATATCTTAAAAACTACTTACTGTATCACATTAAAATGATTTTCATAGAAAGTTTCTATAAATATCTATTATTGTGATTTTTTCCTTATTTTCTAAACTTACTGGTTCAAAAGTTAGAGGGGGGACGCTTATTTTTCGACTTTTGGAGCAATTATTACCGAATATATTAACACAATCAAAAAATGATTTTAATAAACCGCTAATAATTTGAAAATACCTATCCAACGATATATCACACGTTAGGGTTGGAATGAAAAAAAATATCACTCCCCACTTTACATGTAGGGGAAGCACCCTAATATATATATTTTTTACACTTTTTATTTTTGCACTTTGTCGGCGTGGTTGATATACATTTTGGTACCAAATTTCAGCTTTCTAGCGCTAATAGTCACTGTGTTATCCGCGGACGGACGGACAGACAGACATGGCGAAACTATAAGGGTTCTGTAGTAAACTAAGAACCCTAAAGACGTTAAATTCTTTATTTGGTAAATAAATACATGCAAAGATAATTTTAAATGTTGTTTTTTATTTAAGAAAACTTTGGTAATTCTGTCAGTGTGTTACTTTATCAGAGCGGAACAATTTGCCCCGAGGGTGGAACAACTTACCCCAAATGCGGGGTTGAAAGTTCCCGTCCGAAATTTGATGAAAATTTGCTTCTATAAAAAAAACGGTGAATATATTTGCCTAAAACACTACAGAAATACAAAGAACGATAAATATTGGTTTGATAAATGGCCGCAGTGAAACTGAAATCTTATTTTTTAACACGAATATCTCATGTTTTAAAAAAATCGGAACTTTCAGCCCCGCTCTCCCTACCAAAGATATATGAAAGCACCGCATAAAGATGGCATAAAGGAAGTCAAGTGCATAAAGTTAGTGCACGTAATCGAAATTATTGTGATTGAAAATGCATTAGTGTGCTTTTAAACCTGTTATTTTGTTGCGTTACCCCTTCTCCTAAATTATATTAGTCAAATTTTTCGCATAGATTTGTATTTATGGCGTGTCTGGTAAATAGAACGCTCTTAGCTCACGAACGTTCCACAGACAATTATTTGTTCAAATGGCGCGATGGCGGGAATAACGACAGACTATAAACTCTTGCGTGGATGTATGCCGTAATTTATTTGTTACCTTTGCTACGAATGGAAAATTGGAAAATGCATTTTATTTTTGTTTGGTGTTCTTTTACTTTGATAAAATGCTACGGCATCCAGTATATAAAAAAAGGAGCTGTTTCTAGAAAGAATGATTCAGCATTTTGTCTTTGAAAAATTTGAAAGCATTCTAAAAAGTGTTGAATTTTACTAGTTGTGAGCTATCGTATTGTTATTTATCGTGGAGTCGGTCGTGGACACGATAGTTTCCTACTAGGACAAATTTTGTCGCAGAAGGAATAGTAGAACGGCCCAGAGAGAGGTCCTGACTTTCCTTCCAGCTAGAAGTAGGGACGCTGAGCGCAGAACGAGGATTTCTAGAACACAATCATGTAACTACAAAGTATACTTAAGTACCTAATTTTGCTTTCAATATGTACGATATTAACAAAAGCCTTCGTTACGTTATAATTCTCTTGTCAAGTGTTTGTGTCGTCAAGGTACCTAAACATTGTGGCAGCCATGTTTGGAATTTTGATGTGATTTTGTACGAAAATATTATTGTTTTCGTTTCTACCCTGTAAATCCTGCAACCTTGGGAGTGGATTACAAATGAAATTTTGACAAACATTTAGTTTGAATTTATTAATTAGTCCCAGAGAAGTATAATTTTGTTAACAGCAGGTATGACTTTTTAACTAAGTATGAATCTAATTTTTTATAATTTTTGAACTTAACATTTCATAATTATTTTCTTTCTATTTTTGACGGTACCGACTTTCACGAAGCACCAAGGGCTGTTTTGTCTTGTTCACAAACTACCTACTTCGAATAAAATTGCGTTTCAGCCTCAGTCTGAAGAGGTTGATTTACTGCCTTCATTAGGAAGCGGGCTGATAGACATTCACAAGTAGACATTAAAAAAACACAGAACTGTCGCACTATCTGAAAAAGTAGCCCTTTTACTCACCAGCCAGGTCAATAAGTCTCCGCTGCGCCCTCGGTGGGAAAAGGCAAAGTTATCGAATTGTCTCAAGTATCCGCTAACCAAGGAGATCTTTTTAATATTCCTGATATCCGGATTGAAAAATTGTTATGTTATTTCATTTTTTATATAACTGTATCAAAACAAGTAGTATGTAAGTTTCTAGAATAATGAGGTTGGATCTTAGCAGACTTGAGTCAGAGCATTTTCCGTTTAAGAGCTACGGCGCCACAAACGGACAGACACGATTAGAAGTCAAACTTACAACGCCCGTTCTTTCGTCGGGGGTCAAAAAAAGGTAACACATAACAGAAATCAAACATCAAAATATTTTTAATCCATTTATTATTTTCATTGTAAACTCATACACTTGTCTATCATCAACCGTTTATAATTTACGTTATACACGTCATACATCACGAGATGAGACTTAACACTAACGCACTTTGTGTTCTTGTAAGAGACGACCGCCATTTTGAATTGCATTTCAAACTCAAGAGAATTGTTTGAAATAGATACATACATAGATATTACGTAATAAGTGTGATAGTACCCGCTTAGTGCTGTACTTTTAATGTTATTAAAACATAAATTTATTTTCGAATAGAGTTACAATCATCCGTAACTTGTATTTTTTGATAAAAATACTAAGCGGATTTGTAATTACATATTTTGAGCTAAGAATTTTTTATGTATTGGGGTTATTTCACCCTGTCAAAATGTTCTCTAGTCTTGCTATAAGCAGCTGAGATTTACCGATTTTTTTGTAAAAAAAATTGTCAAGTTATAATTATACTTTTCTATTGAAGTTAGTAATTTTATGGTTACTCATCTCTTACAACACACAGAGTGACAAATGCATTTACATTACATATAACATACTCGGGCGCACCATAATTGACTTGAAAAAGCAAAACAACGAATAAAGCGAGATTTTTAAAAAATATTAAAAAACATAAACTTGTAAATTCTAAATTCAGTATTTCGAAAAATAATCTATTCGGATACGCTGCCAAATAATCACTTGAGTAATCAGTAACAACATAATTTATGGCACTTTGTAATAAAAAAGGAAACATCTAAACGATCCACATTAATTTATTAAAGTATCAATAATTATATAAGTAACTGAGAAATAACTTTTAATTCAAAATGTGGATGTTCCTTCAAAAATGACTTAGCAAACCTACTGAGAAAATGCAGAACAAAAATAACTAACCTTATATTAATTGATGTTCGTTATTTTAGAAATAAAAGGCTAATATTCGAAATTCGCGTTACTTACTCTCCATTACGCTTCCTATTAGGTAAATATATTACCACACTACGGTAACTTCATTGTATTGTATTCAAATAAAAAGCAAACAAGCTTCAAATAATTGAAGCAATTTCTGTTCCCGGATTTGCTAAAAACCTTTTTGTGTAAAGTTTTCCCGCGAATCATTAACGTTCGGATACACCGGTAAGAAATCACCTCGTTAAACCGTAAACATATTTTACAACTGTCTAAGTGTTTATTATTTACGATTATAAATAGTGCAGTAATTACATTGAAAAATTGTGTTTTCTTACAACGTAGAGATAGTATATTTTTGTTATTGCATATTTTATTTCCATTTCGTTTGTTACATACTAGGGTCACGCCACATTACGACACCACAATTTTTACGTCGTAAAAAAGAGATATAAAAATTTCGTAGTCTCAAAAGTGACCGAATAGGTTCGTTTATTCCATTCAGACGAGAAAATAATCACAAATATTAACAGCCATCCTCTTCGATCGGATCCCAGAGACTACACAGTTTTGAGAATCTATTGCTTTATCTATTGGCAGTAATAAATTAGTTATTGTTGATACTGGGACCGAACGAAGGTTTCACGATATTGACGATGAGTAACTTGTTGCTGTACAAATTTGAACCTTAACACCTAAACCTTAAACATACTTAAGTTAAATTATGCTTTATCTTTGGCGAATACACTGCATATGGTACCGTGAAATTTGAGAAACTTAAAGAATACTTTGATCATAAAAAACCGTACGAACGTCGTTGTAAAGTCTCACAAAATTCCCTATTTTAATACTGAGATACAAAACAGTTCGCTTAATAGAATAAAAAATGGTACCATTGTTACTTATTCTACGTAATTTATTAGATACAGCTAATAAGATTATCCCGGTCATGTACGTTTGAAAATAATCCTTATTTTGACTTGCACAAGAGCCAATATTCAATTTCATTATTGACGCACGGCGCCAATATTATACCACAAGTTCACAAGATGGCGTTAGCGTATTCAGAGATTATTTTCAAAAATACACACCTCCAATAAACGATTAATAGTTACATTTTGTGGTGTTAATAGCAAGAGCAGTACTTTTCCATTAATGTTAATACTACACTGTTTACAGACAAACCGTCAGAATAATTCTTGATCAAATGGCAGTTATCATTTGCACCTTATTTACAAATAATTAATACGTTTTTAATTAAATTGCTTCTACCAATTCCACTTACTAGTCACACACGATGGAATGCTTAATTATTATTTTATTTACAATTAATATATTAGCTGTAAATAAAATAAGTTCAAATTCAAATTTAAAATTAAATAGCCCTAACTTATATTTACATTAGGTCCACGCAATTCAAATCAGTTTAATTTTGAGCCATAAATATGAAAGCTAAATAATATTTATAACTATACCCGGTAGAGATTCCAGAAAAATTCAAAAATAATTCTAATTTATACTTCAAACGTCGTTTTAATTATTTTTGTAATAACCCACAAATAGGATGAACGTAAATTACGATTATCTACTGTTAATATTATGTACATGCTTACATTATGTAGAGATATACAATGCAATAAAATTTCTACTGTTGGGCTCCAAGCCAACTACTTTTAAATATAATAGAAACATGCCAAAAGAATATTCTTCCAATAATTTGGCAATTTCGTCCTAAAGTTAGCGCTAAAAAGCGTTTAATCATTCTAACAGTTGGAAAGTTAGACCATAGCCGGATTTACCTTATAACTATATTGAGCGAAAACCCGAGTTCAAAAACATTCATAGTGTTTGTTGACAGCAGTCGTCATAAACTTTAACGTGAAAGTTACAACAAAATTGTTATAAAATATTGGTCGTCAACATTCGCTAACACAGCCTTATTAGACTTTTATGATACATACTGATAAATAAACAATAAAAAGTTATGCCGATGCAAGTTTTTGATAAAAAATATGTAAAAAACATAGGCCTCACTGAAGATGATTTTAGACAGTAGTTACCGTTGTAACATTACCTAAATATTTGTGCTAAACTGATTCACTATCAAAATTCGAGACAGCAAAAATAACTATAGTCAAAATATATAGATGTAAAATATATTAGACCAGTATTCACAATAAATTACAAAGATTTTGAGCAATCACGCGCAGGTTGAAATCAATCAAGCCGTTACACATCTATGCTGACAGAAAGTTGTCATCAAATCTCTTTGTACCTTCCCTCATTTTAAATCAATTAAAAGCTACTGCAAAAATGTTACTTATATGACAAGTCATTCTGTCAGCACATACACAAACAGTAAATCCACAGCCGAGAACATATCAGTCACAAGTCCACAAAGTTCACAGTACACTCTGCATTCGCTATGATCGACATAGCGACATATCGAGTGTCGAAATCGTCACGATCGTATCGAGTACACTGGTCACAGCGTCTTAGGGGAGTTTTGGGGGTACACTAGGGCCGCACCATTTTTGGGATGATTTAGTTCACTGGGGGATTATAGCAGAATGTCTATAGGGGTGAGGGAGGTGTGGGGTGTTCCCTAGAGTTCGGTGACGGCGTAGAGATCGCGCGTGTCTTGGTGGGGGGGATGGATGCGGTCGGCGCGTTCTGCACGTTCCGTGCGTTCGGGACGTTCGCGGTCGGCGCGGTCGGGGCGGTCGGGGCGGTCGGCGCGCTCGGGTCGGTCGGGGCGGTCGGGTCGGTCGGGGCGGCGGCGGTGCGCGGCG
>NWSH02000019.1:2392875-2403295 GCA_002382865.2 Heliothis virescens
AAAATACTAAAAATTGGTAAGTGGCGTGTAAATGTAGCGCTTAAAAGACCTTTTGATTGATATATGACTTCTGAATAAAGGTGGGGCACATTAACTGTAAAACATTTTCGATTATATGCTTTAACGGTGCTTCAGCATCTAAAGTACTAACTATTTGTGAGTAGTATGTTAGTACGAAATGTTGCACTTGAAAAGACCTTTCGAATAATATATGACTCATTACTAGAGGGGGTAGACCAGCTGACACACACTGCTGGGTAGAAAAACACGCTTTAATAAGTGCACGTAAAAGCCAAAAATCGTCTCCTCATCAGACCTTGAAACCTTATCGTGGTTCCAAAGTTCATTACACGACCTTTCTAAAAAGTCCAAACACGGATATGATACGATGTTCCATCATAAAGTTCCAGTTCATACGTTTCGACTCCATCATGAGATCAGTTCGACAGTACCATATTATTGTATTGTCATCCAAACTACATACAACTGCCAATTTTCATGACGCTACGGTCCTTGGAAGATGGTGAAATTAGTGATCTTAGATTTGATTAGGTACATTTAGTTAGTTACATACAGGTGGACCTAGTATAAGCGTGTTAAAAATCAAGTACACAGCATCTAAATAGGTAGACTTTATTATTTATGGTATTCACAAGATATTGCTGAAAAAATCATTGAATTCTATTCAGTTGCTGAGAGATCCGAGGTTTTGCCGTTTTTAACGCCCCAGTAACTCCACTATATCTAACTCTGGATTTGCTTACCAGAGATAGGAATTTGACATAACTTGTATGGGGCTAATGTCAAAATTCTATCACTATTATGCAAATCCAGAGATAGACAGAATATTGATTTCCGCAGTAAGTCCTAAGAAGTCATTTTACTAGCATTGTATCTGATGTCTGGTAAGCCGAAAAAAATTTGGAATGTCATATCTTGCTTTTTTTAGCCTTGAAGATCAAAGTTAACTTTAAATCGGTTGATCTTTCATGAAACTTAACGAAAACTTCACAATTTACATAAACTATCTGTACAAAAAAAGTCGATGCACTTTCATATTTACGTAAACGATCACCCGAACTTTTTGATCTTCAAACACTTACAGAGGAATCACATACATTGCTTGCCAGTTTATAAACCTTTAGCAATCAAAAGGCATCTCCAAAAAAGAACATCAAAGTTCTGTGTCCTAATTTTTCCCATCATTGGTAGGTAACGGTTCTTTTAATATGAAGAACATAAACATCTGATCGTTTGAACATTTGCTCCAACACGTGTTGGTATCATCTTGTGAGAAATTATTTTGATTGTGTTTGCAAGCTATATATAGACCACGATACCCTCTGGGGCGTACATGATGGGTTTATCATTCATTGTCGGGGAAGTGTGCTAGTTGCTTTTGTCATTTGTAAGGAAGACTTTGTGTCTGCGGGGTTAATTTGGTTCGGCTATCAGTTTAGTATGGTCTACTAACATATATTGATGAAACAGAACATTGTTTTTAGGAAAAAAATGAATTAATGCGTACGTAAATACATACATTTCATTTCATAAGATGAAATAACGCAGGATGATTACTTCAAAAAACTTAATACAGCGATATCAGTTCTCACTATTTGAAAATGTAGTGAAACTAAGTGTTAAACAATTGGACTAACTCATGAAAAATCCATGAAGAACGGCTATAACCGCCGGCTTATTCTGAAGGTCACAGGTAATAGTGAGTCAGGTAACAATGAATAATAGATACAAACACGAAAAAGGTTACAACACTCATTCGAACTCTACAAAGGTCGATGTCTAAACTCGGATGGAATCAAAAATGTAACTTCATAAGGTATCAAAAATCTTCTAGTAAGACCACACGAAAGGTTTGCCTAATTTACTCTACAGCATATACTGAATGAAGTCAATTATCAACGGCTTGCTAATGAGTACAACGCTAATTCTACAATTAAGGTGTATCATTGAACGCTATAGAGACTGAAATAAGCGAAGAAAGTTAGCCGGAAACGTTGACCTATTGGTTTATTGTATCTTTTGAGCTGTCGAAGCAACTTCCTAGCCTTTGTGCAAGATTTTTTTACGATCTCATTACTCATTCAGCCAAGTAGATATAGTCTTAATTAATAGTATATTATACAGTTGACAAAGGCTGCGAATGACTTTCAACACGCTGATCAAACGACAAGGTAAACTCTGCTGTGCTGTATGATTATAATAGACACAGAGACCCTTATCATTGTATTTTTACAGGTTATGAATCTGTAGGAGCCCAGTGGATTATTCCAATTTGACAAGAAACTTTTAATCGTCACATCTTTGAAAATAATTCACGTTGGATCCAAATCAGTTCACTTAGTCACATCTAATCAGCTGCAACTCTCTAAACTATAACAGTACAGAAAAAAAAAGGTTGGAGTTTCGTACCTTCAAAGCGGTGATACTCCTTGGTGGGCGTTGCTTTCTGTCGCAGCATCGTGTGAGCAGGTATATGAGCAGTACTGTCAGGGTCAGGATCAGCCACGCGCCTGGTATGGACCCAAGGATGCCCAAGCTCTGGAAACATACAACAATAGGTTAGGTATATCGGGAAGAGAATAAACACCATCTTCGACTAGTTGGAGAGGTGCCGTTTAAAAACTTGATTGGGAAAATATGGAAATGCTATCATTGTGATATCATTGCTATCATGGTCCGCTGTCTTAAGTTTCATATTTGTAAAACAATAAGATTTATTCAGTAATTAGGATAGTTTCTTACGTGTCGCTATAACACTTGTCTGACAATTGTTTGCAAACTTCAATAAAGAGCCTGCATGTCGCCTCAGACTACAGACGAGATCCTTAATTAACTGTCACGTTATGTGGACAAATGTATTGCGGTGCTAGTGTGCTATTCTCTGATATGAGACGAAATAGATTCAGTGTACTGTACTAGGCCTTAATTTGTGTATGAACTTTTGTGGTGAGACTATAATAACGTGACGTGAATATCACGTCAATTTATTACAAGACTTCGTTCGACAAGAGTGAGCCTCTATTTGCAAAGTTTATTTTTGAAGACACTCTGTTCTGCTCTGTGGCTGTTAGGTTGATATAAGTGCCTTTTCTAAAATTCACTTTTCGAAATTCTATCCTTTGGCAAGATCATACCTAGTATATATTTTTGAGATCTACATATAACAAAAGTGGGTCATCCTTACCTCTAGATAAACCGGAGAATTAGGAGCAAACGTGTCGTTAACCCGATGCAGAGTCACGTTGATATGCGGCAGGGCGTGCAGCAGCCGCGAGAGACGCGGCGGCGAATACTCGTCCGAAACGCCCGGCGCGCCCATCGCGACCTTTCACGATCACACCTGGATAGGGAATGGGGGAAATGTGAATATTTGTTTTGAAATAAGAACACTTTTTGAAGTGAATTAAAAATGGAAGAGATTCTATGTTCATCTACCCACGGTTTTTGTTTAAATTGAATGTGGAACTAAGCTGTGTTGTCTCACTATTATTCCCCGATTTTGGAGTGCAATAGCAAAAATCGGTTATGGAAAAAATCGGCGTAAAATTGTTTGTGTTAATATTGATGTGTTTTAATTGAAGTAGGTATGTCTTCTATTTTCTTTTTGTTTATAGTTTCAACTTATTTGACTATTGCAAGTAAAACAGGTAAAAGCTTTACATTTGTCCATTATCTGCATTGCACGATTCGAGATGACGTCAATGGCACGCAGGACTAACGGTATCAAACACGATCCATTTCTATCTTGATACTGATGCTTATAAATGTATGAAATTCAGCAGACATATAGTAAAACAGTAAAAAAATCTTGTCTGTACATTAAATATTTTTACAAAACAAAATATGTTGGGTTAAAAAAAGAGTAAAATTTCGAAAAAAAAATGAAAGCTTTTTATCCGGGTACGAGAAATAGTTCCCTCGGGAACTATTCCCTAATTTATATACATATAATTAATAATATTTTTTTTCTTTCTTGTCTAAACATGGGTTTTTATTCTTGCATCAGTCTTGAAGAACAATATGAATGTACATCTCATTAAAATGAGCGAACTACTAATTGCGTGCTAAAATTAACATCTATTCGCAAATGTGGCACATCTGGTTTCCAACCTCACGCCGACAACAGAATAACAAACTTCAATTAATTACGTATTAATAACAACAATGTTATGATAGGCCATTACGAAATAGGTTTATAGGCCTTTTATCTTTCGCACTGGGTCAAACGTTTCACACTTGTCTTCCTAAAGATATTACGGCGTATTTACTCTTTGATAAGGATTAAATTTCAAGTGTCTTATCTTTTAAAGTGGCTAAAGTGGTGTAGGTACGGTGGCTTTATGAACGGAACTACAGACCGCATTTTGGTGTCTATGACATAACCAGAGGTTAAAATTTAAGCGCCAGTTTCTGAGGTACAGACAACAGCAGGTCAACGTATACGAATCTGTCAAATTTTACCAATCGAACGTTAACCTACCTTCATTGTGATAAGGTGGAAAATCGAGTGTAGAAATTTGACAGATTGTGGTAACTTGATGTTCCGTCGTCTGTACCAGATAAAATTTTAGATAGCTATTTGACAGATAGTAGTCGATAAATGGGCTATCTAACACTGAAATAATTTTTCAAATCGGACTATTAGTTCCTGAGATTAGCGCGTTCAAACAAACAAACTCTTCAGCTTTATAATATTAGTAAGTATAGACTATCTGTCAGGTAGCCTTCTAAAACTTAATCTGTAACCTCTGAAACTGGCCCTAAATGGAGAAGAAATATCAAGTAATATGAAATTGAGTTTTATTTCTTCTTATTTACTCGACTCTCAAGATCCAAAGGGTAAACCTTTTAAAAGAGAATTCTGTTTAATCTTTAGCACGTCGTAGACGTCACGTTCCTGAGACGAGAGGGCTTAAATGCACTTAATAGAACAACAGGAATGCAACTAGTTTGAAGTAGAAGTGCATTTCAAATAAACTATGACGCGGAGACTCAGAATACTAAATAGTCTCCAGTAATAAATCGATAACAGAAGGATGATGCCTTCAATTCAAAGAATAGAAACATTGACTTTCTTACAAAAACCTCAGCCAAGCTAAAGAAAAACAATAACATCACATAAACATACGTACACGTAATAAATTCACGAGACAGAAATTTTCCCGACAAAGTTTTGATATGTGCGCAAACTTTTGTGAAACCAACTGTAGACGTTACATCAAGGGATTGTAAGCCAAAAAGCAGAACTAATAAGGTTTATTTTCGCTTAGGGAGTTGTTTGTCTGAAATTGATGTCCTGCTGCCAGTGTTCCCAATGTCTCCCGCTTGGAGGATACATATAGATGTAGGTACTTACCGCAACTATCTATCAGTATTGCTGCCTACGACGCCATGGTGGGCCGGACCGATGGTACTTCACTTTCACCGAGAGGACATCTGTAACAAATGATGGGATAGAATTAATTTATGGGCACTGCAAGATATGGTGTGATAGAAGCACTAAAGGCATGGGAATGTTTCATTATCGGAAATATTATCGGAAATATTGTGACGGTTCAGCAAAATATTCCGGTTGAAATAAAAAAGGCTCCTCAATCCAATGAACTAGTAGACAAAACTGGACATAAGACACCTGAACACCGAACTAGTCAAAACATCACTAACATCCATTACCATCAATCAGACACACAGTATACTGAAAACCAAGCCAACACATTAATCTCCCGCAATCCTCCGTAGACGGTAACAAGAACCTGTACAGTCCCTCTCAAAGGTTTGCCGTGACATTGTAAAACAATCGGAATGATATACGTAGCAACAAATCGTTCGGGTGTACACCGTCTAAACAAAACCCGACCACACGCAGTGTGTGGTACACTGGTTCCCATTAAATGCGCCAACTATGGGCCGTTGTTGGTACAATGTGGTGTTATCGGTACCATTAAAATTATCTCGAATGCATTCGCTCGCATTTCTCAGATAACTAGACACTGTATAAACTAGGAATAACGTGTGGTGGCCTAGGATAGTGTTACGACACCAGGCGTGGATTGTATGACGGAGATAAACTGCTGGTTGTGGTATAAGGGCGTATTAGATGCATCCCTTTTATGGTAATATTCTTGCTGTAAGGTTCAATTTCAAAAAGTTTAACCTTTGCCAACAACGAAGTGCCGTTGTCCAAAACAGATATTTTCCTTTGTGTCTGGTGTTGTAGAATTTTCAATATAGTATTCCCCATACTATTTTTCCACATACTAATGTACAAGATTGTCCCTCAACAAACAAGCTAAAGAAACCCTTTTTCCTCAACATATCAATGAAACGAGCGGAACATTAGTAAACGCATTAAAATCATAATAATGGGGCATTACGACGTCGCGCGTTGAGCGATGTCACGCAACAAATTACGTACAATTGAGATGAACGTGCGGCGCCATTGAGGTATTTGCTCGAGCAGCTTTTAATTATAATCTAATGTGGTGTGGGAAGCTTTGGAACTTCTTGAAAGGGCCATATCCTACTGCAATAAAATTGCAGATTCTTTGACATATCCCAATTTGATATTT
Organism: Heliothis virescens; assembly: GCA_002382865.2. Taxonomy (NCBI): domain Eukaryota; kingdom Metazoa; phylum Arthropoda; class Insecta; order Lepidoptera; family Noctuidae; genus Heliothis; species Heliothis virescens. The sequence goes on from NWSH02000019.1 coordinate 2,399,466, forward strand.
GGACCCCTGGTCAAAATTGAGGAAATTCTAGTCTTATTTCTGCCACGATCTGTCCTACACGGTCATTGAACGAATCAACATAATCTGAACTGTTATAAATCGAAAATAATTGATTGATTTCTCTCAAATAGCACACCAGACCGAGGTAGCACTATGACTCAACTAATTAATTCCAATTCGAATGATAAAAAAACTCAAACATTAACTTGATTGCGCCATAAAACAGTCACGTATAATAAGCATTCCTACTACAAATCGCTTAATAACGTAGCCTAGACCGTGTCGAAAGCTGCGAGGCTGACTCACAACTTGTTCTACAACTTGTTGACGTGAAAACCTTTTTTACACTAACTACTGAACTTGGTCCACATTCCCATGTATGTCTGGTGTAATCTCGACAGCGAGATACTCAGCATTCCTTAATCCAGTCCCTTTGCGTGTGAGAACTTAGCAGGCCACACCGATTATCCAATTAACGATGTTGATATTATTTGCAATGAAACCTGTTTGTGTTTTTATGAAGGAAAGACAGGAACTTTATTGACACAAAAACAAGATGTAAGTAAGTATGTAGCGTAGTCCAAATCTGCGTTAGTGGCTGACAAGTAACTCTAGTTTGAAACGATAATCGATTCAGGGATTTTTCTTTTCAGGATCTACCTGAAGAAAGACATACCATTTATTTCTGCTTAAGTCCATAAAATCCTCTTATCCCAGTTCAAAGATCTCCTGTAACCCCATTTCGTATCATGCTTGATTCACCAGTAAACGAGTTGAACAGTTTGAACATACAAGACAGACATTAAGTTTATCCTTTTGTAAAAATAGACAAAAGCTATCTAGGTATTCATGCGAATAGTTAGAAGTACTGAAACTAGATCGATAGAAAGCTTCAGTCGCGTGTATGGCCTCGTAAACTTTTATGGCGAACATAAGAACAGCTTGCGAACTATTCCATACCTCACAACAGTTGGTTATTCAGACATATTTTTATAGAAATAATAGAAAATGCATCACAACGGAAAGTTTCGGAACATATTAGCTTATAGTGCACAATTAGACTTGGAAGAAATGTGTAGCATAGCTTCTTACACACTAGTATCCTAACCCAAGCAATAAACCTGTCTTTATCAGAAAGCAAAGACCTCACTATTTCGAAAGATACCGAAGTCGATTTAATTGCAGGGATGAACACATCAGTTCTATCTAGAACACCAACGCATGTACGAAACCTATAATATTATAGATATCTTTCCACCATAGCAGACGGCGACCACTAACAGGAGAACCTTCCGCTTATAAATGAATCCTAAATTAAAATTCAACAAAAATACAGTTCTAACAGTTCCTTGCACTATCAAAGTTTTCGCGCTTCGCCAACCAAAGCCATTACTGCACAGCTCAGGGCGAATAAAACAATAACTGTGCATTATTATCCAATCGATATTGACCTATACAGGCGCACGAGTCACGACACCGCAGTAATAATGTTATCATGAGTCGAAACATTGCAAGCAACAATGTATCGACTTGGAGAAATTGTACTTTATGGAGACCACCTTTTGGCGTACCTATGTGTGCATAATATACTGTGGGTGGGTGCAGTCAACTTGAAACTTTGACCTTTAAGGGATCGTATTAATGCACGAATTCCCCTTCGTTCTTACACGTCATATTTTATCATATTTGATAGGTTTAAAGAATGTGTCTAACTTGGGAAAGGTCGCCAAAACAGCAAAAAGATTTTAAGACATTGCCCAAAATCTGGCGAGAGTTGCCTATAGCCTATGGCAGGCGTCGGCAACCTGCGGCTCGCGAGCCACATGCGGCTCTTTGGATGGGAAGCTGCGGCTCTTTAGTTCCATGCAAAAATATTATTTATTTTTTAAAATAAAAACCAATTAAAGAACTTTCTCAATCGATTAACAAAGATTCGGCACCATTTCTATCTCTCAGCCACTTTTACGTTGATTCCTGAGGAGGCCTCGCAGAAAAATTAGTTACCTATTTATTTTCGTTTCGCCAGTCATCCTGATTTAGATTGCCGACCCCGAACAATTTGGGAGAAAGCTAGGCAGCTGATAATGAATTTTACTATTTTAACATTTATTAATTTATTTTAAAATTAGAATAGAATTATGCTCACAGTTCCGGTTAGCTCAGCTTCCGCTGAGAGAAATTTCTTAAAGTTGAAATTTATAAAAATCTATTTGAGAAGCACGATGAGGCAAGATAGAATATCCGCGTTATCAGTTCGGATAATCGAAGCTGAAATAGCGGCTAAACTTAACTACGACACAATACTGAAAAGGACAGTGAGTCTGCACGCTGAAAGGTTCGACTACTTCAATTTCTATGTGTGTGATTATTTTTCGTCATAAAAATAGACAAAGCTATCTTAGGTATTCTGCGAATAGTTAGAAGTAACTGAACTTAGATCGATAAGAAAGGCTTCAGTCGCGTGTATGGCCTCGTAAATCTTTTAATGGCCGGAACATAAGACACAGCTTGCGAACTATTCCATACTCACAACAGTTGGTATTCAGACATATTTTTATTACGAAATAATAGAAAATGCATCACATAAGTCAGAAAGGTTTCGGACACTATAGCTTACTAAGTTGCGACAATACGACTTGCGAAGAAATTGAGCAAGCATAGCTTCATTACACACTATGTATCCCTAACCCAGCAATAACTGTCTTTATCAGAAAGCAAAGACCTCACTATTTTCGAAAAGATACCGAAGTCGTTTAATTCAGGAGATGAACAACCAATCAGTTCTATCTAGAACACACAACGCACATGTACGAAACTATATAATATTAGATATCTTTCCACCATAGCAACGAGCGGGCACCTACTAACAGGAGACCTATCCGCTTATAAATGAATCCTAAATTAAAATTCAACAAAAATACAGTTTCAACAGTTCCTTTTGCACTAATCAACACGCGTTTTCGCCTGCTTTCAGCCCACTACCAACATGCTCATATACGCGGTACGGCCGTCGCCATACAACTATTGCGCCAATTACTCAGCGGCGAATAAAACAAAAACTGGCAATATATTATCCAATCCGATATTGACCTATACAGGCGCACGAGTCACGACACCGCAGTATAATGTTATCATGAGTCGAAACTTATCTGCAAGCAAACAAATGTACTCGACTTGAGAGGAAAATGTTATTTAATCGAGACCACCCTTTTGGCTACCTATGTGTGATAATTATACTTGTGGGTGGGTGCAGTCAACTTGAAACTTTGACTTTAAGGATCGTATTAATGCACGAATTCCCCTTCGTTCTTACACGTCATATTTTATCATATTTGATAGGTTTAAAGAATGTGTCTAACTTGGGAAAGGTCGCCCAAACAGTCAAAAAGATTTTAAGACATTGCCCAAAATCTGGCGAGAGTTGCCTATAGCCTATGCAGGCGTCGGCAACCTGCGGCTCGCGACGCCACATGCGGCTCTTTGGATGGGAAGCTGCGGCTCTTTAGTTCCATGCAAAAATATTATTTATTTTTTAAACAATAAAACCAATTAAAGACTTTCTCAATCGATTAACAAAGATTCGCATCCATTTCTATCTCTCAGCCACTTTTACGTTGATTCCTGAGGAGGCCTCGCAGAAAAATTAGTTACCTATTTATTTCGTTTCGCCAGTCATCCTGATTTAGATTGCCGACCCCGAACAATTTGGGAGAAAGCTAGGCAGCTGATAATGAATTTTACTATTTTAACATTTATTAATTTATTTTAAAAAATTAGAATAGAATTATGCTCACAGTTCGGTTAGCTCAGCTTCCGCTGAGAGAAATTTC
>NWSH02000019.1:2404736-2436038 GCA_002382865.2 Heliothis virescens
TTAAAGTTGAAATTTATAAAAATCTATTTGAGAAGCACGATGAGGCAAGATAGAATATCCGCGTTATCAGTTCGGATAATCGAAGCTGAAATAGCGGCTAAACTTAACTACGACACAATACTGAAAAGGACAGTGAGTCTGCACGCTGAAAGGTTCGACTACTTCAATTTCTATGTGTGTTATTATTTTTCGTCATCATTTTATTAACAATGAAACTCGATTATTATTTAATTTGGCTCACTTGATTTAAGGATTTTTCACTGCGAAGTAAAGGCCTCGCCAAGGGCGGTTCGTGAGGGTCTTAATGGTGGTCAAAATGGAATGTGCAACTAAATTAATTATGAATTAACTTCCAGACCTATATTTTGTCCTGGCTTTCATTAGTGCTTGTAAAGGCCTAAGTGTAATAAACGACTTAGTTTTGAAAAAAAATCGCGCACTCTTTTATTTCTACGTGCACTTTTTCCTATGTTTAATCCTCGAACTGATAAAATTTTTCGCGCTCGCTTCGCTCGCGCATTTATATTAATAAGTATTTTAGTAGGTACCTGAGATACATTTTGAAAATTAGATATTTGTGACTTGACCTAAAACTGTCAAAAGAAAGCGCTCAGTCTACTCGTGCTCTTTTCTTTTCGATGTTTACACGTCGTGCTGAAAAAATTTCGCGCTCGCTTCGCTCGCGCATTCATACTACGTTTCTATGTATTTCTTCATGTATACGTTATCAAAATAAAATTATGTATTGGTACTTGACCACAACTGTATGACCCCCCCCCCCTCCCTAGCACAAAAGCTAGATCCACCCTTGGCTTCGCGAACTTATGTCGCATGTCGCCGACGTACACATTTAGTCTAGCGCTGCCACTGTTTGTGGCTCTTTGAAAACTTAAAAATGTTGTAAATTGTAACTATTGGCTCTTTTGACTCAAAAGGTTGCCGACCCCTGGCCTATGGCAAACATTCAGGATGTCGGTTTCGACATACATCACGCGAACGGAACTTAACACAAATTCCGAAATGCGTTACCAATGTTCCATATCCGCACATTGTTCCCAGAAATCAGAGCGAGCCGTGGAAATTGGAACATCTGCCAATCTTTGGTGTCAAATGAATAGAAAACTCCATTATGTTCGCTTCATAGAAATGTTCGGCGGAATTAGATGCGATCGACAACCTTATGCATACTTTGAATGAGCAGAGAGATCTTTCATTATACCTATGACTCACTAAAGCTACGAAGGTTAAGCAACCGACGAAACAACAAGACATGAGTCTTGTTTCTATTAAAGTGTCTGAATGCTTTTTAATATCTAACAAAGTGCCTGGCCAAAATTAGCCTTAGCAAACGAGTGCAAGTCGTGTGAAGGCACCAAATATAGAATAGGATATTGCACCATACGTACCGTTACACGATCTCGAATGCCCGCCTTTGTGGAGGGGTAAATGAAGTCAAGTCAGAGTTGTAACAAGTTTGGTGAGCTTAATTCGAAAGCATATGTCATCACAACATTATGGGAATGACCTGTGCGAATTGATGTCGAGATCTCAGGTTACTGATAAGAGTACAGTTAATCAGGTATGCTTTTCACAGTGGATATGATTTTATAATGTTTATTTTGGTAAATAAAGATACAACAGGATCTCTTATAAAATTATATTTAATCTATTTAATCTCTGATTACATAAAATTTGGAAGCTCTTTAAATTCTGCAACCGGTAAAGTAACAACAAGAGGAAATGCTCGAATGTTCTGCATAATAAATCTGACGAACATGAAGGGGTAAATGTCATCAAAACAATCTAGCTAGATGATGATTGGTGTAAATACCTCAAATTTAAAATTTCAATGTAGGTATGTATTCATCTATTGCGTAAAATCCAAAACGCACATAGAAACAGAGACACAAACAACGAAAACAAAAGGCCCGTAGGTTGTCATACCCAAATTATTCTTTCAAACAATACTCACATTAACCTTCAATTTGAACGCACCCAATCAATCAGTGTTGGCTATTGTAGGAGATAATTATCGCTATTACAACCTATTGTCTTTAGAACTTTCTACTTGACTGGACAATGATAAAGTGTTAATGTTGCGAGTTGTGAAGCTCGTGGTACAAGAACTACTACTGCCCTAGGCTAGAGAAGAAATACCATTTAATAAACAATAGCAGCTCCTGAAACTTCGTAATGTCTCCTGCTCTTATGTTTTTCTTCAATTCTTTTACGACTGACACATTCAGTGGCATTCTTTCCAGCCATATCATCTTCCACACGCATCATCCATGGTTTGTCGTCCTCTCCCTCTATGCACATATATCCATTCACGTTCATAATGTCTCATGAAATTCACTTCATCTGCTATGAATATTGTGCAAGGTATTGCTCTGATGTGGTTGACTTTTAAGATCAACTAGCTTCTGGATGCGTTGTCGAACAAGACAATCATTTATTTTCAAAAGACACAGTTTCAAGTTTATCAACCCAGTGAATCAAGTCTTTTTGAGGTTCGTATTTACAGTGCTCTTTTAAATGTCTCCGCGATAACATTTGAATGTGACGTTGAAAAAGCAAGCAAATTATAAAAGTACCGCAATTTTGTTTATTACCTGGCCTGATCGCTTAGATTGATTGCAGCTGTAAACTGAACCATTATTGGTACACACGTATCACCATAAACTCATGTGATGGACGTTACTGTGCCAGCGTCCAAGTACACAAATTGCCAGCCACGTAAAACTTGACTAGGAAACCGGCACAAAGTTGTAAAGTGACATACTGCATGAGCTGTCTTATAAAGTGTGAAAATTTACTCCCCGGCCACATTTGGCAACGTGACCCCAGAGTTGGCTGGCGACCAACTCTGCCAAATGAAATGCTATCAAAACAGCCGGCCCGTGAAGCTTCACGATGACGTATCTTAGAGACTCGCGTTGGAGACGTTCAGTATACTTGGCACGAGTAGGTTTATAAGCAAAATCAATATCAGGTGCAGTTTCAATTGTATTAGCCTTAAAAATACTGCAATTCGATTTATCTTCATTTGTGAAGATCGTGTCACAAAAAAGGATAGTCACAAAATTTCAAAAGCCAACGTCATCTTTCATACTTGTCACAATTTCCATACAGGGTGTCGACTGCAATTTGTCATTGTTCTCTTCAAACAAGTTGTCCACTCCAAGTGCTCGTATGTCAGTTTTATGCATCGCAAATGGTTTTGCGACATCAATACACTTGCGGCCACATACAAAGCTATCGGGAACACGACAGACCACGGGACGCCTATTGTGAGACCATTGTAGCTATTTGGCCATTGTGAATCTGCACACGTGTTCCTAATAGTAATGCGTACGTGCTGGACATCATACATGATTATTAGATTGATTCAAGTGTATGTCAATGTCGGTAGTTGATCTTTATATTTGTTTATGAGAATTGTATTAATTAGCCTTGGCAAATACCAAAGACTATAAAACCACTACTTACTTCATGGTGCATACAAATAAAATATGGTGGGCCTTACCTACTACTTAAAATTGTTCTTAAATTAGAATTAGATGTCTTTCCTCACATTAAAGTTTGATCTAATGTAAATATTACTTCGTCAAAACCACAAACAACGAGAGAAGTTTTCAAGCCTTGAACTGTACTTTTTAGGGTTCCGTACCCAAAGGGTAAAACGGGACCCTTTTACTAAGACTTCGTTGTCTGTCTGTCTGTCTGTTCGTCTGTCTGTCTGTCTGTCTCCACGCTGTATCTCACTAACCATGATAGCTAGAAAGCTGAAATTTTCACAAATGATGTATTTCTGTTGCCGCTATAACAACAAATACTAAAAATGAAAAAAAAAAAATAAGGGGGATGGGGTACGGAACCCTTCATGCGCGAGTCCAACTCGCACTTGGCCGGTTTTTTTAGAATGTTACGTAATAAATTCCAAATACCAAGCACTGATAAATGCATTTTGGTAACAGGAAATAATATAATTTGCAGAGCTACTAAAACTTTTGTACGCTTAAGCTTTATAGCTTAAAATCTCCATAGATTAATGATGCAAATGCCATTAATAACTGTTTAACTTCGGATCAAATTGACACGCATAGTTTGATACTTGATAGACATCAAGTAGCAAATATGATTCATTCCAGGATTTCCCAGCCAGTGTGTGTTTTCTAACGGTCGATACTGCGTGATGTAAAACACGTACATTTACATAAAATAAACTGCAAAAACAGAGAATTTAATGCCTTTTGACTTTTAGTAACTAATACATTTATAATTGTTTCGGAATGAAGCATGATTGTGTAGATATTGACAAACAAATTCGGGTTAGCGGAAAGGCTGAAACGAACTATTCAGGTTGTTGAACAATAATTTAGGCAAAGAAAATTGCCAAGATTGAGTTTTTTCATAAAACACTAACTGTAAAATTAATTTTAATAGACGTAAAAGGTGGGATCGATGATACTATTAAAGTACAATTGGAAAATGGACTAGTACATGAAACGAATAAACTCATCGGAGTAATGCACCAAGCTAATGGATTAACAGAATCGCTGCAGTGGACAGATGACGGACAGTCGGCAGATAACGTCCATCCGATGACGTCAGCGTCCGGCCTGTATCCGGACACCGGCTACCGGACGCTGCAGTACAACTTTATGCAACGGATGCCAAGTTCGGCTACTTTATTCTCAGTAGGTTAACTTGGCAATTTTGGGTTAATAGAAAGATAGTAAATCGTTATTCGGTTGGAAATTAGAACAACGCTGCCAGAAACCTTTAGTTAGGATTACGAAGATTAAATTAAATTATTTGACTGAACGAGTTTCTGAATAAAGTAAAACCTGATGATTTTACTGATCCCGAACCAGATGGAAAGATAAATCTTCTTCCAAACGCAAGGTCGAAACCTATTTCCATAATGAACCAGTCCTAGCAAAACTAAGAATTAACCCCCGGAAATCTAAACGGGTAGCCTATTTAACTTAAACAAGCGAACCGTACTAACACAGGCCGAACAAACTTTAACAATATGTGGAGTACATAAAACCGTGGGTAGGCGGAACGCTTGCAAATTTAAACGGACAACACGGCGAATATTCATAGAAACAGTCTGACGGGACTGGTGTAAAAATTCAAAGCGAGTTTACATCTCAATTTCATAACATACAATATACCAACAAAATAATAAAAATATATCTTAACTTAAAGAACAAAAGAAGTACTATTTTGCGTTATTTGATAAAGTCGTTCAGAGTCTTTCCACTCCAAGAGTGTATTTTTTAGGTCTGATGATACGAAACCATCCGCTGCGGCGTCGTAACAAATTGATTTATTTCCACGCCTCCTTCCATCCTTTTAGAACATCGCTGGGTGCATTGCAGATTCAATTGAATTTATCCGAAACTAAATCAACGAAGCAGGCTTGATCCTTTGAAAGGAATCAATTATACCGTCTGGCAGTTTCGGAATACCTAACTTCAATACTTGTAATTTGATTCAGGGTCTTCGTTTTCTATAGATGTCTTATCCCCTTAGTATCCTGTCAGTCGTTCGGTGCGGAGTAGCGGACCCTCTAAGGAAATCGCAACGCACTGCCAACAATCTAATTATAAATCAATTGTCTTGTTAGGAGCCGCCGCCAATCCGGCGGGGCCTAAGAGCTCAATTTGTAACTACGCCCAGCAACTGTTCACTCTAACCTAGTTCTCCTCGCGAGGAAGTTTCCAATCAAATATTAATGTGTAGTCAAGGCGATCTAATTGAATTACCTGACCAGATTCTGTGTCGCGTCTGGAAAACAAACCGTCTAATTGAAGCTGTTGAGGCGTTGGTAAATACCGCCTCCATAACCTATTCAAATATATTCTGGACAATGACTGAGATCATGCCTTACCTACATAACGTCCTTGAACTTCTTATAAATTACGTTGATTTTGAAAACACCAGCGTAGGCTTCATTCATCAAACATGTTCTGCAATTTTATTTTGGTTAAGGCTGATGGTTTCAAAGTAATAAAAATAATCATAACACTTAAATAATTAATTAAAATCAAAACCGAGTAAGCGTCATTCAAAACTACTTTCGACGTAATCGTCTTAATTTGACGGTAACAACTTGCGGAGCGTCTGGTTGTCGACTTCAAAGAGATTAATATTATTATTTATTTAAGTTCCAAAGTGTAATTCGATTTCGTTACTTATATTGCGAAATAAATATTAATACTCAAGAGCTGGAAATTCAACTTGAATTTTTGATCTTCAAGTATTTGAGAAAACAAGACCCGCCAAGAGTTTTGTTTTCATTGACATCAAACAACGGAAACCCCAAAGGGGGAGTATTATGTGACCGTATGTTTGTTTGGGATATACTCACAAGTACACAACACCGTTTATGATTCTTATTCATTTATCCCTTAATCCTTTAATCATTCATCCATTTTAATGCAGTAATCAACCCCCAAAATGTTTATGACATGAAAATTCATCGTTTATTTCATCAAAGCTATTATATTTTTCAATACAACGAGGGTGCTAATGCCGAACGTGAAAGAAAAGTCCGAAACGCTAATTAAGAAATTTCGCTAATATTTTATCAAGAGCCGCGTAAAATAAATTGCTCTCCGTGTTTTAAATGGTAACGCGCATGCGTACTTATAAAACGATAACCAGATTTTGAAGGTAGAAAAATGGTACCCAAGTTTTTTGTTGTTTTTAACAAGCTGAGATTTATTAGCTAATTTATGTGGGATACACGAATTTTGTACTCCACATAAATAATGTAAGTTTCAACAAGGATTTAATGCATAAATTATGCATTTCAACCCATCCTTTCAGTTTCAATAAAGACCCATGTTTGGGCGCCATTAATACATAATAAGTTGGCGCCCAACATGGTACCCGCTTGCTAAAAGTTTAGAATATTTAAAACCGCAATACAATACAGTTATTTGGATTTATTATGAATGCTTCTAATTTTGTTCCTTACATACGTTAACAGCCCTTGCCTATCATTTGATTACATATAAGCAAAAAGTTTAAAATGTCCTACAGTTAACTCTACACATTGCTATCGTACTAGACCAGGGGTCGGCAACCTTTTGAGTCAAAAGAGCCAAAAATTACAATTTACAACATTTTTAAGTTTTTAAAGAGCCACAAACAGACCTAATGTGTACGTCGGCGACATAAGTTCGCGAAGTCCAAGGGCGGATCCAGCTTTTGTGCTAGGGAAAGTAAAGTAAAGAAATACATAGAAAAATAGTATGAATGCGCGAGCAGAGCGACCGCGAAATTTTTTCAGCTCGAAGTGTAAACATCGTAAAGAAAAGGGCACGAGTAGAGCGAGCGCGGTTTCTTTTGACAGTTTTAGGTCAAGTCACAAAAATATCTAATTTCTCTAATTCCTCTCAGGTACCTCCTAAAATATTGTAAAGCTGAAGTTATCACGATTTAAGTTAATTTGTGGTGGCAAGGAAAAAGACAGGCAATATAGTAATAATCAAAAAAAAAAAAAATTTTATCAGTTCGAGGATCAAACATAGGAAAAAGTGCACGTAGAAATAAAAGAGTGCGCGATTTTTATTCAAAATCAAGTCGTTTATTACACTTAGGCCTTAACAAGCATTAATGAAAGTCAAGACAAAATATAGGTCTGGAAGTTAATTCATAATTAATTTAGTTGCACATTCCATTTTGACCACCATTAAGACCAGTGGCGGCGCTAGACCAAATTTGTACTTCGGCGAAATTAAGTTCGCTTTTCTGTGTGTGTGGGGGGTGGTCTACCAATTAATAATTAATTTTGATAATAATGATGATTGCGCGAGCGCGTATTTTTTTGTCCAGCTCGACGTGTAAACGTCGAAAAGGGCGCGAGCGGGACGAATGTGTTTTATTTTGTCAGTTTATATAATTTTGAAAATAAATCCTACCTACTCATATTGAAAAGCTGAAGATGTCGCTATCATAAGCTGCAGGCAAAATATAATATGAATGCGCGAGCGAAGCGAGCGCGAAATTTTTTATCATTTCGAGGATTAAACATGATTGGCGAAACGAAAATAAATAGTTAACGAATTTTTCTGCGAGGCCCCCTCAGGCGCGAGGCCGTCGGCGGTCGCCGACGTCGCCGACGCCTAGCGCCGCCACTGATTAAGACCCCCACGAACCGCCCTTTAAAGGCAAGGCTTTTACTTCGCAGTGAAAAATCGTTAAATTAAGTGAGCCAAATTAAAAAATAATCTTGTTTTATTGTTAACAAAATGATGACGAAAAATAATCACACACATAGAAATTAAAATAGTCGAACCTTTCAGCGTTTAGCCTCACTGATTTTTCAGGATTGTGTCGTAGTTAAGTTTAGCCGCTATTTCAGCTTCGATTATCCGAACTGATAACACGGATAGTCTATCTTGCCTCATCGTGCTTCTCAAATAGGTTTTTATAAATTTCAACTTTACGAAGCTTCTCTCAGCGAAAGCTGTTCTGACCGGAGCTGTGAGCATAATTCTAATTTTAAAATAAATGTTAAAATTGTAAAATTCACTATCAGCTGCCTAGCTTTCTCCCGAAATGTTCGGGGTCGGCAATCTAAACCAGGATAACTGGCGAAACGAAAATAAATACGTACTTAACTAGTTTTTCTGCGAGGCTTCCTCAGGAATCAACGTACAAGTGGCTGAGAGATAGAAATGGTGCCGAATCTTTGTTAATCGATTGAGAAAGTTTTTTAATTGGTTTTTATTTTATGAAATAAATAATAATCGTATGGAACTAAAGAGCCGCAGCTTCCCATCCAAAGAGCCGCATGTGGCTCGCGAGCCGCAGGTTGCCGACCCCTGTACTAGACCAAACTAAAAAAGCCTATTTTTACATCTACTCCAGCGTATTGCATAGTATCGAACACACGTGGTTATGGCATAGTACCGGTGAATGGAGCACGTGGGGTAGGCGCGGCCGCTCGATACAGCGGAGGCTGCGCGCTGAGCCCGGCCCGGCTCTGGGTTTGCGAAACCAGTGTGAGCTGAACCACCCTGTGGCTGGAGGTATGAAACGTCTGTTGGTAGCAGGACGTGATTTTTAGACATGTTTTTTTTATATGATTGAGGTAGAAACAATACAAATAGTTAGTGTTTTGATCTTGAGTACATTATTGAAGTCCGAAATTACAAGAGTTAACGTTAAAGTTAAGTTTTGAAACTCTTTTAGATCTGACGAGAAGAAAATGAATTAATATTTAATTTAGAAAATATTATAATTCAATTTATTGAGAATTCCTCCGCCTTGGTTTTGCTTATAAATCAATCTTCGTTACTTATTTACACTTTTCAACGTAAGAATAACAGAAAAACACAACATCTGACATTTAATTTTAAAATGGCGTCGACCTTAAATAACCCAAACGACAGAAACCCGAGACCGATTCCCGAACACCACAGCTCAACTTAAACTGGATACAGAATTACATCACCACTGTACAATGATCCACGGACCCGTTTCAATATCCAATCGTATGTTACATAGCGAGAGCTCTTGATTGCTAGTCGAATAATTAGATATATATAGGTTAGAAGCGTTTAATTGATGTGCCCTTATTAAAGTGCGGATTGAAATGGGCCCATTGTAGGCGGAATTCAAAGGAGATTGAAAGTAGGGTTAGTCTTTGTTTCTTTTGGGAAATAAATGGAAAAATGTCGCAGCTGTGTTTATTCAAGTGTATTAAGATATGCATAAGTACAAAAAATTTACACTATAAAAAACATTTACAAGGAGCGTTCTTCGTAATCTTGGGGCCATTTCGCTAATCAACAATCATTAAAAAAATAAGGCATCTCATTTGTACTGCAAAAATAAATTAATCTCAATTACATTTAGTACATGCACTTAATAATATTTATCAATAAGAGTAACCGTTATTTAAATCATGACTATTATGACTGTCTAATGTCCACCCACGCTAAATAGCAGCTTATACCATCCATCTTGTTTAATTCGACATGCGACACAAACTATTTGCATTTTATTTACATCGATGACACATTTCTTATTAATAATGTTTAATTAATGTTCAGTATGAGTAAGAGTCTTTAACCTATGCAGAAAAAAAATGCAAATTATTACCTTCTTGATATTATTTTTGATGCATTTACTTGGCACAAAAATATCAACTAACACTAATCCAAATATTCAAGCCCGTATATTTTAATAGCCAAATCAACACTTACCCAATTTTTATTTAATCCAGTCTAATTTAACAAGCACATTACACGAGCTAAAAAAATAAAGCTTAAAAGCACTCCATTGAACGATTTCAGTGAATGCGATACCCATCTCTCGGGATCAATCACGGACAGTTACATCAAACAGCTGTTTATCAGTAGCTGTGCCACAAAACAGATAGATGCAGAAGAACTTAAACATAGAATTATAACTACAAATACAGAATTATTTGATACTGGAGTAAAACTGCAATTAGATTGCGATAACGTTCCACTTAATGAGGCAAATGTAGTTTATGCTTCTTAAGTACTTGGTACCAGGTCGTCTTGCTGACTATATACTTTGGATATATTTAACGTTCATAGATTTATATTTAATTGCTTTTTTGTTATGATAAATGTGCCGCAGTCCTAACAGGCTGATTTGTGAAATGCTCATATTGTAATCAAGCCTGGTACATATAGGTGGGCACGCCCTTTAATACCATAAAAATGGAGGCTTTATTAATCGATTGTAGATTTGAAGAAGTAGTTCACTGCTTGAGTTCATAGATATAGGTATATAGTGGTGTGTGCTAGCCAATATGTCGTTAAAGGCATTTTACTATGTATTATAGCATAATTGACATTGTTTAATAACACTTTTGTTATTTATCATATTATATAACTATTAAATATTGTTATAAGATTCTTAAAATCTAATAGACAGACATGTGTTGCTGGGGAGTTTGTTGCGCCACTTCTTCTTCCCAGCAAAAACACATAGGAAGTGGTGAAGGGCGGGCGTTTTGGGGGCTGTCTGATGTAATTTTGACGTTCGAAAAGTGCTGTTTTCAGCCTACTTTGAATAAATGCCTTTTGATTTTTATTTTGATTTTTAAGAAAGGTTGAGTGATAACCAACAAACGGCTAAAGACAGATAGAAGACAGGACAACTGAAGACTGGGAGATACAGCAGAACACACAGAAGGGACATTTCCAAGAGTAGACTAATTATAAGGCTGCTTGTTCAATATAATAGAACCAAGACTTAGAACAGGTATTCTGTACTTCTTACGTAGTGAAATTGCCATCTGTAGCAGCAGCATCGGAGGACCAGCCACTCTCTACACGACATGTCGAGCCGAGAGCTGTCCAATAAACCTACTTGTTTATTGCCAAGCCCAGCTCGATAACGGCGCGGGAGATAGGCGTCCGCGACGGGATGGGACGAAGGACCAGATAAAGCCTTTAACCTTGCCTTTTGTACAAATGTTTAGTGTTTATCATATCCGTGGCGTGTAGCGGTTGGTGATACATTGTGTAAAGTTTTAGATTATGAAGCTTTAACACCAGTGGTTTAACTTTGAACATCTACTTACAACGTCTTTTACATTACCATTTATTGAAACTTGTGGTTTTACTGGGCCAATACAGAAGTCTCTGTGTGACTAATGATAAAGATATTATGTGAAAGCCTCCTAGCTGTTCTAATTAAGCGCATGGATCTGTTTTTATCTTCGTTTTATGAAACTGTGAATATCATTAACATTCTACCCATCTGGTTTCAACTTCATAACAGATTGATCAATATTCAAAAAGAGACGCTCACAGCTTGCACCTCAAACCACATTAAGTTCCATCGACATAGCTACAAAGTACAAGCGACGTGCACTACAAAAAGTCTGTCTACATTGTCTGTTTGTCGTCACAACGTCAACTGTAAAGATTAGAACATCGATTGCTTGCGAGAGCTTTTTAAACATTCACTGTGATGCATCCATTTTGTTTTAGTCGAGTAAACATGAAAAATAGCTGTTAGAAGCGGTTACTTTGAAAGTTCTTCACAGTTATTCAAATTAAGTGGTTTTTATACGACAGTAATTTGTTTTATTTTTGTTCGTGTGTAACTTTGTATGTAGTTGTTTTTTGGTTGTTTATTCTTGTTTAATTTTGAGAGTCTCAAAGTTGATCCTCATGGTCTAGAGTTTATTCAGAAATGCAGGTTGTCTCAGAGAAGGATATTTTGAGAAACATTGACCACTGTATCGATTTCAGTGTTGTCACGCTTAATGGAATCGTAAATATTTTAAATAATAACGGTTTGCTATAAACTTTACTACCTCTCTAGTGGTCTTAACGATAATTTCGCAGTACATTAATATCGTAATATGAACTTTAATACGTCTGTTTAGGTCATAAAACGTATTGTGATTTCGCAAATCGTAAAGTTCTAATTTTGGATCTGAGTACCGAAAAGTTCTCTATAGGGAGGTGATAGGATCTCTAACAAAAACTAATCAAATCTAGGGTTATTCTCTAGCGAAATTGTAATATTATATTATAAGTATATTTTTGGCTTTTTTGGTAATAATAGTCTACACTTGAATATACATCTACATTTAACTAAAATGTACATCGCCCTTCAATTCCTATAGGTCCAGACTACGCCATTGTAACATGAGATGCAGCCCTTTCAGCTTTCACTCCAAAAGGCCAACAGTCTCAAAACTTCGAACCCTCAAGCCATTCTAAGCTCTCTACTATTTTAGCTCCAACTATTTGGCGCGAAGGACCAGACGCTAATAAATAAAGAAGAATGAACACATTCGACCTCTATTATATTTACGACCGTGATTTATAAGGCGAAAATATCCCCAACACCCTCGGGTATAAGGACTTTTTCCTCAAAAATGTTATATGCAGATGAAAATCTGAAATCCCCCTCGAATTGTAATAAGTCATTCGAAGTTAAATGTGGCTTGTCCGTTTCAATGGAAAATGAAAAAAATAACAAAAGCGTCGCAGCGAAAATAATGTCATGCTGAAGAGGAAATGAAAAGCCCTCTTACCATATAAACAAGATAAATAAAAAACCTCGTAATATCAAGAAACCTACCACCAAAACATAAAAATGTATAAATTTAATGAGTCTATCAGATTAATGTTAGTTTAGGCAAGAGTATCAGTCACTCTATTCCACTTCTGACACAAATCTAGACACAAAATATTCTTGCCATTAAATTAATTTAGACATATTACCGTTACGAGCTTTCTATCAAACTCCTTGGTACAGTCACTGCAGTTCTGTGAAACACCCTGACTCACCGGAGACGGACAATCGAAAACGGCGCCAAAGAACCCAATTACAACAAAAAGTTCCTATTGTACGGACTGCAGCATAGAGTAATATACCCTAGAGAAGCAATGGCCGCGTCGTAGCCAGACAGCTCTAACTATGTCTCAAAACATAGTTTTGTGACATGTCAAATCAGTCATCTATCGGACGCCAACTGATTGACAGGAGGGAAAAAACGGCCGAATTCGTAGTAAAATACTGCGCTTAAAAATCACTTATCTATACAAAATTAAACGGAATTATTTTTCCCGCGTGAGCTTGTTGTTTAAATTGACTTAAAAATACGTTTAATTATATAAAATGTAAGATTTTTTATACCGGGTTCAGTGTTACCACTAAGAAGGGTCGTTTGAGTTTCCCACATTTGTGGGAGATGATGATTATTTATTGAATAAGTGATTTTAAATATTTTTGTAACAATAATCACACTATAGGATGAANGCGAAGTATGATTTATAATAAATAATAAGTATTCAAAATGAGATTATCTCAATAATTTCACTAATAATAAAATTCTCATTCATCCCATCAGAAATTCATGAGTAAAATATTAAATTTAAATTTACAAATTATTTTTATATTTAAAAAAAATTGGGTAACATTTCACATGGGTAGGCCACCCCATACCGCCATTGCAAGCTTAGATTGCCATCTTTGTCTAATCAAACTGACAGTTATGTATTTGTGACTTGTGTGACAGAGACAGATATACGTTTTTTGTTCAAATGTCAGTTTGTTGTCTAAAGTTTCAAAGCTACGTCGTCGCATCTAAAAAATGGCATTATTGCGACGCATTTGAACGAGGTTTGCTCCTCTAGGGTATATTACTCTATGGACTGCAGCAACCTATCCGAATATGTCAAATTTTACCAGTCGAACATTAACCTTCCGCTATTGTGATAATGTTGAAAATCTATTGAAGAAATTTGACAGACTGAGGAATGTGCTGTAGTCTGTGCCACAAATTGATCGCACATTTTTACTTTTTAAACGTTCAGCAGACTTTTATTTGCACAATGCCACTGCCGTCATTATAGAACGATATCTATGAAAGCAGTCGTTCGAATTTCGAATGAGCACGAGGGAATATTTCCACCCAGTGTTTTATTGGAATATTATGGCTAATGGAGTATGACTCGAAATTCTGACGAGGTATTTAAAAGTAATATTTAATGCCTGTAAGAAGATTTCGTATAATTATGGAAAATATTGATAGGGACCAAAATCATAATGTGATTCTTTGGAAAATGAAGGAAGTTGCAAAAAATAAAGAAATGTTTGCTTCTGGTTTCTATTTTCACATTAAAATTACTGAAGCCTGTGAAGTACCCAAAAATCATAACACAAAGCATAAAACCAATCGGACAGACTTATGCAAACGTTTAATAAATTAATATATTCCAGTCAAAGGAAAACAGAATTCTAATTTCAAACGATTCAGCAGTCATACGAATATTTATGGTTTCGATACTGGCTGGAATTTTCGATTCGAACTTGATCTGTCATCAATATCGATTTGATTTAGAAGTGTATGTTCAAATCGTGACATTAGGGATATATTCGTCTCACGTAACTCGATTTATTGACGAAGCAGGCGAACCGAGACCGAAACAATCGAATGGAGTACCTATCATAAAACTTGATGACCGGTACTACTAAGATACAAAATAAAATCATGGCATGAATTTAATAATATTTTTTTTTTATTGAAAACGACACCTATTCGTTCAATAAATTGGGAGTTTGTGCAGAAAAACCACGGAATTTATTTAATTTGTTAAATAACATCGAGTCATATTTTTAGGGTTCCGTACCCAAAGGGTAAAAACGGAACCCTATTACTAAGACTTCGTTGTCTGTCTGTCTGTCTGTCTGTCTGCACGCTGTATCTCATTAACCGTGATAGCTAGGAAGCTGAAATTTTCACAAATGATGTATTTTCGTTGCCGCTGTAACAACAAATACTGAAAATTAAAAAAGTTATATATTAAGGGGGGTCCTCATACAATAAATTATAAAGACAGTGCAATTTGAATACAACGCCATCTGTTACTCAAGCGTGGAACTACAGCTTGGTACGGAACCCTTCGCGCGCGAATCCAACTCGCACTTGGCCGGTTTTTTTTATGACTGCGAAACAAAAGATGCAAGTGTTCTGTTTTCGAAAGGAAACAATACATAATTGCTACAATAAAAAAAACCTGAACGTATGAAATGGCATAAGTCAAGGAGTGGCGGACATAAAACCGGGATCCCTGAGTCACGCAGTGACTCACAAATCAAAAAGAAGCCTTAAGAATAAGAAAAACTTGCTCCACACACCGCTTCAAGGAACGCATAAAATAGCGGCCCCTGTCGGCAGCTGTCAGCAAAATATTAATTGCAGATAGAATCAATTTATTTCTTTTGAAAGATCATAAGATGAAAATTAAATAATGTACAGACGACAGCGCATTCACCTACCACAGTCTGTCAAATTTCTTCAATATATTTTCAACCTTATCACAATAATAGTAGGTTAATTTTCGATTAATAAAATTTGACAGATTCGGGTAGGTCGACCTGTTCTCGCCTGTGCTTACTACATATTTTTATTTCAGATTGTATTCCACAAGGTAAACAAATATTTTACGTTGATAATACGTAGGCACATTTATTTTTACTCCGCTGTAATTGAGGAAAATGTAATGCGATACATGGCGCGTTAATTCAGTGAACGAATCGTATGTCTACTATAGCGGACGCTGTCGATGAAATGTGACACATGAGAAAACAAGACTTCATTCAGCTACAAAAACATTTTATTCAACTATGAAAAGAATAAAATAATTTATTATAAACTTATGGGCAGTTTCACAGGTTTCAGATAAAATTCTAGATAGCTATGAGACAGATACTGCCATAGAAAATGAGCCAAAATTAAAAAGATTTATATGACAGAATCTGTCTGAAAGCTATGTAGAGCATTATATAGAATCTCTGAAATTTACCTTTAGGGTTTTTAATGGTCTTTCTGTTACCAAACTTAAATTCAGGAGCAGTCGTACATTTTGCCTAACCCTACGACTTCCGAGGTTGGGTCCAATGGGCCTTTGTCCCGCTGGTCTTTTGCAAGCCTGGCCGAATGGTCCACTAGAGATAACGAATTTACAGGTACTGGGACCAAGTAAATGTGTCGGTCGAAACATCAACACGCAAATCGTCACCATTTACTTATAGTTGTAGCAATTGGAACTAGAGATAACAAAGTGGGTAAAATAGTACCCACACTGTGTAGGTATTCAAATAAATTTTTATTTAATTAGGTGCTTTAAATTCAACAAATAGTACCGAATAAATTAGTTTTACTTTAGTTATAATTGAGTAACCAGGTATTTTAGTATTTTGAACCCAATTTTACCTGTAAACATTAAATTTAATCTATAAAATAACCGTTCAACAGGAAATGATCATGGCGTCATATTTTACTATTAAACGTAATTGATCGAAGTGCCGTTTTAAATATCACGTAAATGGTATCTCGTAAAAGAGCCGTTTTAAAGAATTAATTTCAGTAATGACTGCCGAGTCCGTGATTGAAAATGTAGTGCGATATATAGCATTGAGATAGAGAACATATAATTTTACAGGCCTTACAATCTCACATATTAAACGAATAAAGCTTAAATGACGATGAATAGGCAAAAATATGCGAAGGTCACCTGCATGACAAAAGAGATATGATTCAATTTTACTTTTATGAAACATATTTAGTTGCATTCGACCTAACATGATGCCATGAGCATGATAGGGTTATAGAATATGAGCGATATAAGCTGTAATTCTTTGAGCAGTCTATAGATTTAATACGCGTCTAAAAGCCACGCATTCTTCAATTTTTTATTTTAAATTGCGTAGAAGGAATTCAAGAGAATTCCAGAATATTTCATAATAACAGCGTTTTCGTACAGCAGGTTTTTAAATAACGGTGTATGGATATCGCTTGCAGGTTTTTATGAAGCAATACTGCAGTTAGAATCGATAAGTAACGATTATTTTAATCGTACATATAATGCCAGTTGATTTAGTATCGATCATTTTCCCTCGAGGCCCTATCACAAGTTCAGCCATTAAATTAAAAGGCGCTATTGAGAATAAAATTGAAGATATCATTTCATATTTCTTAAACAGCAATAAATTATGTTTTCAAGTACATTTTGAAGTAGAAATTAATGTTGAGACCGCTAAAAGCTAAAGGAACGCTGAATGTCAAATGTGGTAAAGCTTTTTATAAACGCTATGACTACCTTTAGTCAATACGGATTCAAACTAAATACATTACAGACGTTTAGAAAGATTCTATAGTGAACAGAAGATTTCATTAGATTCGTCCGTTTGGGAATTTCCCTACTGGAAACATATTTGCTTAATATTTGAGGAAGATGGCTGCCACCAGATACCTAAATACAAGACCCTAAATCGCGGTACTTTGCCCACTTACGGGTAGACCTACGATCAGGTAATATCCAAATATAGACTTACCTACCCCAGCCTATGTACTAGATACAAAGGAGTATTCGCTTGGATCGGGACGCTCTTACTATCGATAACAAACTATCGACATTACATCTACTAATGATATTAGCAGTGTTGATATTGTACTTGAAATTCCTCAGACATGTTTACTGGTAAATAAGGCCTTAAGGTAGGCGCCGTCTGCAAACAGAGGGTGCTCCCCACATGTTGATTAATTTCTATTGTAATTTGCATGAAACGCGCAAAATATTTTGTTTTATGAATAAACAGCAGCGTAATATTTTACCATCATAATGAAATATCAATAATTTAACCATTTTAGAAGTAAAGAGCATAATAATATTTTTTACGCTGTGAGATAGGTGCCGAGATGTGACTGAAAAAAAAGACATAAAATCCATTCGTACTCCAACGCTATGTCTTGATATATTGACGTATATATATAACTATAAATCAATCGATATAAACCTGTGAACAATATTACTTAATTCCTGAAAACTTTCTCACGATATCTCAGTGTGACGACGCGAAGCGACGCAGTCTGTTGATAATGTGTAGCGAGCTTAAAGGCCCACGTGAAAGAGTTCCATTAGGAGCGTCGATTACAGTACATTAGCGGGACAGACACATGTCAATGTCATAAGGGAAAGTACTCCGACGTAATTATCTATTGCGTGGAAGGTCCTCGGTAAGGTAAAGTTTATGAGTACATAATCTCTGCAGGAAGTGGACGATAAAATATTGTCATTAGTTTTATGATTCCATAACATATGAGACAGTCAACAAAAAAGTATATACCTTTACATATAAATTAAACTTCTTTTGTTTGCCTTTATGTTACTGGATATTAAAAACGAAGACTTTTGGTATTGAACCATAATTAATTTAGATTATTTATGCATACTCAAAATCTTAACGACTACATTGAACATTATAAGTTTATAACACACATTCTTCCCGTAAGTACGTCATAAAAAACAAACAATTTCGAAATAGTTCACATTTCTCTTATTGAATTTATCCATATGGGTAAACTCGACTTTCACCATACCGCGCATTGGGTGGTTAACTTACAGTCGGCGTGCGTAGGCGATTATTTATGTTCGAAAACGCGTTAGAGAGACGGCAATATGTGCGTTTACCCTGCAGATAACGCTATCTCTGATAGGGTGAGTTAGTGCTAGTTGAGAATTTTCTCTTAGTTATGGCTTCCTCATGGGTATAGAGCAATTAAGACTAGCAAGTTACACGACTGAGCTGTAAATCGTTCTAAGTTAATGTTTTGATTTCTAGCTGTGCTTTTAGTATATTTATTTCGAGATTGCGAGATAAATGGGTTATCTTGCGTTTCACAATTTTATTTCCAGGAAAAAATACATATTTACGTATGTATTTAAAAGAAGTATTTGTGTAACTTTAAAAAATACACAATGCTCAAGATACTGCTCGATACTAAAAAACTAAAATATCATACACATTATCAAGTTTACATTACAATCAGCAAGATTAAGCTTCACATAACACGGGCCATCAAACCGAACATTTACAGTTCGAATCTTAAAACTGTTTACATAAAATTACTTCGGTATAAAAAGACAACTGGTCCTTTGAACCGGGTCCGATATTTATTGTGGCACTCCCAAACTTCCAAGTACAGTCACATCAAGTGTTTAATTGCTGTCGTAAAAACGAAATTCCGTGCGAATTTGTCGCTGTAAATGTATTTAACTGTACCCCTATTAGCAACGATGATTTCCTGGTAAATCTTCTTATCTTTTGCTTGAAAAAAGCCGGTTTGTAATGAACGTGGTACTGTAAGGGTCCCATATAATGTAGAAAACTAATTATAGCTCAAATAAACTGAAAACAAAATACATGTCGCTTATAACCCTTTTCATGATTGATGATAAGGATTTCTATAATATTCATTGATAGAATCCTTGAATTAAGTTAATTGATAAAAACAGGAATTTAAGGGACTCAAAAAAATCGCAATTATTTATTTGTAAACATCGGTATACATAAAGGTAAACAAAAAGATAATTTACAAAAACAACCTAAATCTTGATCCTAGATCGTATATAACAAGATCGCTATTTTGTAACATAATCGTTAAGTAACCGGGTCCTATTAACTTAAAGTTCGTAACCATAGCAACTAAGGTAAACTAAGCTTATAGCCATCACCTATTAAAATAGGACGCTTATCTTAGACCTATCTGTCACCTGTCAAAATGTCAGAGTTATATTGTGTCGATATCATAAGCTAACGTGTCGAAAACTTTAGTAAAGTTGTAGATGGAAGTTACATGATAATATGCGTGTCGAAGTGTCGACTCAACAATAAACTTTGATATAGTCTATTTATAAACAAATATTATATAGCTTTGTACATTACCACAGAAATGAATGTACAGTAGAGTAAACATATGAACGTAGTTTTCATAAAAACTACCCCAAAGCTACAGTTCAGTCCTCAATATATTCATCATTTATTTTCACACTAGCTATATCTCGCGGTTTCATCCGCATTTCGCGATAACTTCTTCCTATGCCTGGAGACAAGCCTGTGTCACCGGGGATAGTGTAGCTAACAGCGCTAGCTAACAGTGCTACCTTATGTTTTGCCTTCTCAACTTGACAACGTATAATCAGATAGAGTCCACGCTAATCTGTTAAAGTTCATTACGAAGATACAGGGCCGTTTCAGAAGTTGCTGATATAAAATGCCATAGAAAAGTTGACCAAATTAAAACATTTCTATGACAATATTCTATAGATATATAGAAGTTCATAAGAACCTCTGGAACTGTCCCACATACTACCTACGATAATATGTTAAAGAGATCTAAAACCTGGTAGGTATTCACATAGCTGCCTTATGAATGAATCTTTTCCTCGATTATGTAAAATTTTACGTTTTATCGAGTGTGTAGGCAGGCCTACTATGAAAGCACGTGGGCTATCTATTTCCGCGCGGGTCGATGACCGGCGGCCTTGCTGACTGACCGTCAAATAGTGCAGTCGAATCGCGGAACCAAGGTCGATATTGTTTGATTACATAATATACGTGGCTCGAATTTAATTTACAACGAAAGAATACATTTTCTTACTTAAATATGGTCATTTAGAAAGCTACGAGGTTTATAATAATTGTATTTTACATTTTCACGCATAAATCAGTAAGCCGATATCCATGTAAGAGCACTTTGATACCGACCTTTTTGAACCCAACAAAGCAAAGGACGTGAATTCTTTCTATTTTAGAAATCGGCCTAGAAGACTATGTTCTACCCATTATCATGATTTCAACTGTGTAATACTGTGGTAATACTATCAAAGAATAGAATATCCAATTAATAGGAATCTAGTCAAAAGACCACTATCCATTGGATAATTTATGAGGCGTCAACCTAAACACTGCAATCGATAAAGCTGAGATATACCCACTGATATAAATTTGAAAGGCTACTGGCTAGACTCTATTGTATCATTAATGGTCGTTCCCAATAACCTATCTATCTGTTTATTGGCTTTTTAGAGATAGAATTTTGACATTAGCCCCATACAAGTAATGTCAAATTCCTATCTCCTGTAACCAAATCGACAGATAGACATGTTATTGAATTTCACAGTAAGTGTTGTTATAAATGTTATTACGAACACGAATATTATTACCATTAGGGAAACCAGAGGGTTTAATTGGTTGAGAGGGACAACTGAACGTCGATATCTTTCTCTTTCTCTATCTGTTGAAGAATTTGACGAAAGATGATTTACTTTCATAACCCAAAATTTTACGAGCGGGAAAGCTGGCCTTCAGGGGTTTTATAGATCTGAGATAAGTTAGCGAAATATGTCATATCTCCAATTTGGGAAATAGGTTTAAAGATAAAAATAAAAATACTATTTTCTATTACCATTCCCATATATCTTAGTAATAACAACTGTTTCGTCTAAACACAAATCACATCACTAAAATCTACCATTGTACCATAATACTAAAGATCTAGGATAGTGATAAATGACAAGTTACTACTAAAAGGTTTTACGATAAACTGTCATAAATGACACAAGGTTTATTGTATGCACATTTTCTAATACGAGCCTTGCCTATTTACAATAACAATAACTAGGTCGAGACCTTAGTTTGTGAATAACTGTTATTAGTTACACTTTCAATAAAATGGCTAGACAAAAAACTGTCTCTGTCCGTCAGGCTATCAGGCTATACGTTTTAGGGTTCCGTTAGTCACATGCTACGACTCTACGGAGTAGGTATGTACATTTCAGACCACTTTTTGTAGAGGATATGTTGGTCTGATGATAATAATCGAATTCGTACGAATCCACAAGATTATTGAAAATGAAAAGTGGTACCAGATTTTGAGGAAATTAAAAAAGATAGTGTAAACAAAACACTGTATTTAAGTAATTAATCCGTTTAGTGTGGGAAGAAATCAGTATTTTCGAAAACGTGTCTTGAAAAGCTCCCAGTTTTTTTTTTTTTTCATCCAATCCTGGAGAAACAAATGATGGCGTCCTAGCCGATTGTCGACCACGACGGCTGTTCTCATATAAGATCAGCCAGCTGCGCAGGACATATCATAGTGCTCAAGCATTTGCGTAGATACAGGTGCACTCCCTACTCCCTCACTCTCATAACCCGATGGGACGGCAATCGACACTACCGGAGAGAGATCAATCACCAAAACATACAAAAGACAAACAAACAACAAAAACTCTAAAGAAGTCTACATTAAAATGCAAACGGAGCTCTAACTGCAACACATATACTGACGTCCTAGTCCAATAGCGCAGTGAGATGTCGCGCCCGATGCAGGGCACATGCATACTGCAACTCGTTGCAAGTGCATGCATAAATACATGAGTTTTCCAACGCGATGGAGTGTGAACAAATTGCAATCAAATACGATTTCAGATCAAAATCAAGCTCTTTTATAAACGATGAAATATTTGATCAAGTTTACATTTTTTCTTTTCGGCGTGTTCGAAAAATGATGCAGGAATATATTTTTAATATAGACGCGCTTCCACGAATTCTAGTCGCTATCTAGTAACTATAGCATTTTAGACACAAATTAAAGCACCTGTGACTCAAAAACATACCTTAGTAATAAATCCTGATGAACGCATACGAAACAACTTGCCTTATCAACTAATATGCATACGAGAAGGCAGCCATACCTGAAACAACAAACAACTCATTATAATTCAGTTCAAAGCTCTATAATAAACATTTTAGTTAGGAACTATTAAAGATAGTGTAATAAACATAAACAATGTGCTATCGACCTTAGGTTGACGACCTCGTCAGATCAGAGCCAGACAGAATGCCTGCAGTCAATGCTATAACAAGACATTGATTAGCAAGCCGGAGATTGTATTGTTATTATTCAAGCTCTTAGTAAAACGTAACTAAGGAATAATAAACACTGCGATAAAATTAACTCATACTGTATTAAGTAATTTTTATTTTTATGTTACTTAAAGTTGACACGCAAACAGATTTTCATTATTTTCCACCTACTTTTAATTAATTATGTTGTTGCCATATTACTGCAAAACAACATGCAACACATTAAAACCTGAACTTTTATCCATCGTGTGCCAAATCGGATAAAAATCGTAAGCGCCAAGTGGAACAACATCACATAACTAGGTACCTATTTAAAAATCAATTTGGCTGCGAAAGCTCCATAAAGGCCAATCCGACTTCAGATATTGAAATTGAAACTATAGGTTTTAAAACTAATAGTTATTAATACTGCTCTTATTGCGATACGCTTCTTGGCCTGCGGACAAGCGTTCTATATAGGAGGCAAGGCAACTAGTCTGTCGTAAGTCTCCGCCCACGCGAGGTAGATCCTACAATAATAACTCCCGCCATATCTCGAGACATCGCAGGTGAGACAAAGCTGGTTATTTTGAAAGGAAATAAATGGATACCAGGAGATATAGCGAGCAGCAATCGATCTGCGTGTCCGTTTTGAAGTTATGAAGGTCGGTCGGGACATTTTATGCAGATCCCGTTCTAAGTTATTATAAATTTTATCTCCTCAGTAATATGGATAGTTATTTTCTAATATTTAGCGATACGATGGTGCTGTCATCGACATGCAATTTCCGCAGAATGCGAATGCAGCCTTAGGAAAGAGCTAGTACACCATAATAAATCTATCCTGTACAAATATAATTTCTGAACGCAGTGCAACGCTCGGGGGCTAGTTCAAGTCAGTGTAGATGCTCTTCCACAAATTGTATTCCCATTTCTCCATGCATACGAACAGCTAACACAGCTAAATTATCATACAAAAGCCCACTAGCAAACCGTGTATAGTAGCATTAAAATCTAACCTCCATATTTGTCAGCATTGGAAGCTAACTTTAACAAGTCTACCAGATAAGACTTCATAGCTGATCTGATATTAACGAAAGCTAGTATTCTCGAGGGCAATAGTACGGAGACATGTCGCAAGGTTGTAGCAAATGTTTACCGATACTGCAGCGTTGGTCATCGATTCCATATCCATTACCCGCATTCGTGGCGATTGCGGTTCTGCTTCTCGGAATGACAAACCATCGATGCTAACGCACATAATACGACGTGTTTACGAACGAGCCATTGTTGCATTCGCTATTCATTGAGAGCTCTCAATTGTTGCCAGTTGTTTATGTACTTGAAATAAAGCGATGTATAAAATCGTTGACCGTTTTTGTCACTCAACAATTGCTGGATTACAATGTATTTTTTTGATTGATATTTTCAATTTATTAACTCCGACAACTGTAAAACTGACACAAAGAGGAACAGTTAAGTAATTGGAGCATTTTTTCACACTACTTAATGGAAAAAAGCATCTAATCTATACAGTTCAGATACGGTTTTTGCAAACAGGTTTCAGCTGTTATCGGACGCGACCGTTAGTTATCTTTTTACGGTTCCAACAATTGTTTGGACAATGAATGTCAACGGGGCGGAACGGAGGCGACAATCCGTGAAATCAGTTCGTACCGCACCAAGTATTACAGCGGTTTATCTAAGGATTAGCTCGTGCCTGGAGCTTTCAACTTAATATTCTAGATAGTACTGGGTCCCGGACTTTAAAAGGGGATGGAGAAGTCAGTAGTCTAGAAGAAAAAACTTACTTCGTTGCTTTTGCAGGATAACAGACAAACAAGTAAAAAATATAACAAAGATACATTCATTTGAGATGATTTTATGACATGCTCTTCAATTCTAACTCTTCAGTCTTGTTTTGGCTAAAATTAAATAAGCAATACTGATATTAATTTTAACATCAATGAATACTGCTTAAATTATAAATATGTACGTGCAATTCATTTTCATCCCCTTAAAATATTGGCTCCTGGCCAGCACTTCCTACTAAAAGACAATTAAGCAATTTCATATTATTCTGAATAAAATATTTTAAGTAGAATTTTAAAGAACCTCTTACTTTTATGTTTTAAAAGGTACTTTCAAAACAATTGAAGTTCAGAGAACAATGATCATTACAACAATATTTTCAGAAGTCATTGATCCCATAACAGTATTTTCTGTAACGACAACACACAAAGTGTAGAGAGACAAAGTTGCATTTGCATTTAAATACCGGATTGCATTAAATTATATTCAGTCTGTTACAAAAGTTCCTCTTTGACGGCACGAATAAACGGAATTCACTTTTGGCATAAAACCCGAGTTAACTAAGTACAAATAGCAGTTTGGCAACATGGCATATTCAATTAGTTTTAAGCAGATACTAAATTAAACGTATCGTTACGATTTAAGAAGTTCTTATTACCAAATATACCAAAACCTCTCTGCCTTCTACTTTTTGCATCAGGATCGTTTGGTCTATCCAAAGTCTACCATCCCCAAAATATCAATAAATTAAATACCCATTTGCATACCTATAAATAAAGTTAACAGTACATTAACATGCCTACATAACCCTAAGGCTAGCCTCCACTACAAGCGGCCACAAGTTATTGCCTAGGCGGCACGTCATTGGCACGACATCGCGTGACACACGGACGGGGGCACGGTAATCAATTACTAGACCCTGCCTTTGCACTAACAACTAATATTCAATACAAATAATAATTAAACCTCCATTGAAGCCCAATAACACTTTGTTGAAGGAAAACTGCATAAAAGACAGACGACAAAACTAAAGGAAGATAGGAACAAAAGTCTAGAATAATTTAAATGTACAAACCTACAAATAAGTAGGTTAGAAAGGTATGTCAGGACAGGACAACAAAGGGGCAACTATGAAACATATTCTGGGGGATCCCAGCTTAGTATAAAATATCAAAGGAAATCATCGCCCTCTTTACAAAACATGACGAAATGTTTTTAGATAACGAAGAAACATTATCGTTAGGACGGTATTTACAAAACAGAGGGTTGATGGTAAACAAAGATACGGATAATCTTATTAATAAAGTTGAGCCAATCACGGCTCAGAACTTTATCAATAGGACAGAATTTGCCAAATTCGAACCAATCAGATCGCTCAATCGGCATTATGACATCATTTGTTTACTGTTGATAATAATTTTGCAAGCATGTGCTTGCCCTAAAAATAAAATGTGTTGCGATATTGACGAGATCGTTGAACTTTTTTGACTTGAAAGTGAAACATTTGTTGGAACCAGGACTTAAATATTCTAGACAAAATAAGACTTGAATGATGATATAATATTGAGGGACCTGTGAAAACATGAAGCTATTTTACCAAACGAAGACGTCTTTGGATTAAGATGTTACTTTTATTGAAAGAAAACACTTAACGAAGTATAATCCCATACTTTTCTCCATAACAACGCACTTTATTCTCAACACTTCAACAATGATTGTTATGTTAGTACAAACATTGCATATAAATATGACTACACTATGTACTTCTTTAAATATGCATGCAAACCACATAGCCCATTGTGCAGTAACAATAACATTTAAGAACTTAATTGTCATTCTAAGAAACTAAGGACTGTCTATGGGCCTAGTACATGAAGTATATGATACATGCCTTAATACACATGTTCACATACATTATGTACTCGAAGACTTTACGATCATTCATGATAATGGACATCAAGCTATGTCACTTAATGGATATATCATGTTAGGCAGTCTACCAAGTAAAAGTTAATGGATGGCTAGAGGCAGAAAATAACAATGAATATTGCTAGCGTTTCATGCTACAGAATTTCTGAAAAGCTACCAGACTGAAAAATGATATTGATAAACCCAAATTCAGACGGTTGAAAATATATGAGAAATAGTAGCAAAGAGAATGTTAGGAAATTACCAGGGCGGTTAGACCAACAAC
The DNA here is from genome assembly GCA_002382865.2 of Heliothis virescens. Lineage (NCBI taxonomy): Eukaryota > Metazoa > Arthropoda > Insecta > Lepidoptera > Noctuidae > Heliothis > Heliothis virescens. The sequence goes on from NWSH02000019.1 coordinate 2,431,960, forward strand.
AGCTTTCCAATTACCAAAAAAGCTCCAACATCAAAAAATAGGATAATCGTGAGAGAAACTCTTGATATAAAACACGAATGAACAGATAAAATAAGAGCAACTAAGCAACTGTGTCATTTCAATCACGTTGCAAAACTGGTTCCTTTTTTTATAACCAATAAAGATAAAATGATCTAGATTATAGCGAGCAAAACAGATGAAAAGGAACACGAACAGATCACACATTTTTTTTATTATTGGCGATGACGACGCTTTAAAAAATTACAACCACCTATGTAAACACGACCAGTTCGTAAGGGGACAATAGAGAATCCTTTTTGAAAGACGTTACATCACGACCCATACAACAACTCCTAAAATGGCGTTAAGGAAATCCTATTTCTAAAAGGTTACGACGCATTACACGAATAAAAAATATGCTGTTATTCATATGAAATGTCAAGTAACGCCGTCGAGGTTCATACGAGTCTCAATCGGAGCCTTCAACAAAAGGAATACGCACGTGAGCATTTCGCCGACTCCTGGTATTTTAACAAAGAATTCACCGAACATTGCAGATTAAACCGTAACTCTGGCAGCTAAGACCCATTTTGTATAAAAAGAAGTTGATGTCATACCCTCCAAAAAAAGAACGTGTCGCCATTTGAAGTCAAAGTTCAACCTTCAATGCAACGTGTGCCAAAGGCGTGGGTTTACTATTCGACTTTATATTCTGAAAGTAAAGTTCAGATTTGTGTGTATTTCTGCGGGGACCGTATGGGGTGGTTTTTTACGCGGTCGTGTGCCATATTGTGCCGCAGCCGGTGACGGAGGGTTTGTTCGAAATGCATGGCTTGTTTATAGGTGACGAGGTTTTGCCTTGCGGTACGATGGGTCGCTATTGTTTCGAGTTCTTGCTTGCTATACAGCTGTCTGAAGATTCCTAAAGCTTTAGCTGTGTAAGCATACATTACAGATACAAAAAAGGGAAAATCGATGAACCTTTTTAACGTATCAAAAGTATATTAGTATTGCTTCCCAAAAGTGGATCATATCCACGAAATATGATCAAATAGTTCTAAAATAACCCTGATCTGAAACCGAATTTCTTGAACGGAACTAAGTTTAATTCGGTTCCGGATGAGAAACAAACTTTCTGGTCGTTTTGAACTATTTCGCAAGTTGGTTCTTATTCCAAGGGCGGCGTTGGCCTAATTAGGATGCTAGTAAATTTTGGGATCCTGCCAGCTATCGTTATCTTATTCTGTAACAGATTATTAACGGTCCACTAGAGAGGAAAGGGGAGCATTATGGTACTGGATATAGGGAGAACCCATTTGGATTTTTTCGTAATATTTCTACTTCACCTCCTCTTTGATCGTCAATACGTCTTACTTTTATATTTTCCTGGTAAGCCCATCAGCCTCACGATTCAAATGCTAATATAACTATTCTTCAAACATGTAACCAATCTTAATTGAGGTGGACTTCGCAACCACAAATCAAAGAACTCGCTTATTAATAAGTGTTCATAATATGAACAAAATGCCCGTGTACTGAATACCAATAAACTGCGTATCTACAATCGATTTGCTGTCTAGTATGATTTCATCAATCAAGTATCAAGACTTCCATACGTCGATGTCTAGCCGACATTGTGGAAGCTAGAACATCGTTATCGAGATGTTTATCGTAAGCACAACACTATAATTTAATGGCGTTAATGGAAATCTTAATATCGATGTTATCGATAAAATTTACTATGGTAAACAAAAATAATTTTGTAATATGAGAAGTTTATTGAGAATGATTGATTTTACATTGAGTTCTATTATAGTTTCTTGTTACAATTGAAACTGTTATTTTATAGTGTAAAGACATTTCATCGAAGGTTTCAGACATCATTTGTATGATCATTTCAAGATTTCATTTATATTTGCCTTCTTCTTTTTGCATTACATTTTAATAGCATGAGCTTATATTTTCCTGTTTTGTGTTTGAATCACCAATGACCAAACAACAAACATCTATAATGATGCATGCCAACTAATTCCCCATTCAAGAGAATCTAATAATTGCTCCTGTTGGTCGGGCTATAGGCATAAAAGCTATGGAATGATTCACCGCTCATCAATGGACGTCAACAGATTCCTGGTACTTCAACGTTCAAAGTAAAAATAAAAGCTTTTAAAAAATAAGCAACTCCTGTAGCATTATTATAAGCATAGAATGCAAAAAGGAGCAAAGACATCACGAAAAATAATGGCAACGTGCGACAGAAACTGCATACAGCTAAACTTTTCTAACTTCATTATAACGTGTTTTCTGAAAACTTCTATAAACATGAGACTCCGGGAAAACTTAATAAGTTCTGTACACGGAACTTATTAAGTTACTTATTTATCTCTAACATTATGTTCTTTGAAGAGCTCGTGGCTAAGTCAAAGCTGCGCGGATCGATCGATCATAAGGTTAAGCAACGCTTGGCGCGGTCGGTCCGTGCGCATGGTGACGCGATCTTTCATAACGAGTCTTCGTGTTTCGGAAGGCCGATAAACTGGCTGGTCCCGGCTGCATTTGCATCTTCGCGCCAGTCGTTACGGGCTAGTCAGAAGCACGAAAGTCATGCACAACCAGTCCTTACCAAGGGTGCCAGTTGCGGGTAATGGTGTGGAGCGTCAGCACAGGCAGTCGCTCCATGTAAAACACTGGTTCTCAGCTGCATCCGGTTAGACTGGAAGCCGACCCCAACGTAGTTGGGAAAAGGCTAAGCAGATGATGATGATGATGATTATGTTCTTTGACGGAGTCATGACTTTTTTTGATGCACACCTGCAGTTGTGAGTAGGATATCATATATTTTATCTACGGAAGTGCAGGTCACAAGACCTGGTCACACATCGGGTTCAAAAGTTATATTAAACCTGGAAGACGATCCCTTGAAAAATACTTGGATTGATGAAAATCCAGCAAGTTCTCTATTACGGGCCATACTTACCTATTGGCTTTACAAACACTACTTAAATACAAACCTCTAATTTGCAAATGAAAGGAGAAACGCCTTGAACTGTCTTCAAATATTTAAGAGATATTCTCTTAGAGCTGTCTAAACGGACGCTGGCCTATATGCATAATAAATTATGTTTACAGCTAACTTTATTGTTTCGGGTTAAGTAATAAAATGTTTATCGTAAAACGTAAACCATAACTTCCTTCGATCCTATTTCATATTTGTAGGAATTAGTTTCCTTGTTTGTAGAATGAAATGCGTAAATTACTGTTGGATCACGCCTGTCCTGTTTGTGGCGATGGGAAATACAAGTTTTGTGACTAGTAAGGTTTGGTATGCGTTACAAAGTCTTCTTGTTGCTAACTTTTATAAGTCCAATGAAATAGCTGGGCCATAGAAAACATACTGGACAAAATAAGAAATGGTAATAAGACACAACGGGTTCAAAGGCAGTGTGACTATAAGTAGCAACCATTTACTGGATTGTTCAAGACTTGCATGAAGACTATACACTCCTATCGTTCACACAGCTCTAGCACTGAACACATTTTTAGCTACAATGTACACAAGTGTGTAACGACACAATATTGTCTTCGTCATCCATAATCCCTTAAATTTACTCAAAAATAAATACTTTAGCTTCCCCAAAACATTTAAATTTCTTCCCACATCTACTCCATCTAAAACCACATCAACTCCACGTGACAAGCATCTCAAGATCCAAAATAGAACATAATGGAATCCGTCAATTTCAATTTATTTGTACGCGTGAAGATTCCTGTTAATTACATAAGCGACAGTTGAATGATTAAAAATATCGTCATGAGGCGCGTCGTCCTCACCGGAACATTCCTAGTTCTTCGAAACTGGTTTATCTACTGGATAATTACCATAAGGTAAATCGTTTATTTGTTTATTCTTTGGTATTGGTAGCTTATTGCTGTTAGTGATCAATTCTATTGATTCACCTTGTGTATTTAACCCCTTAATGCATGAATTATGAATGCGATGAAACAAAAATTTTTTTTTAACGAAAATGTGTTTAATTATGCTTAATTAAAGAGATAAAGGTGAAAAAAAAAATTAATGA
>NWSH02000019.1:2449100-2473643 GCA_002382865.2 Heliothis virescens
TTTATAGTTAATTAAAACGGTGCAACACCAATTACAATAATTAACATAGAAACAGAAAATGAAAACAAACACAAAAGTATAAACATATAGTCGATAGCGTTTCAGGTATTAAACTAATAAGGAACAGTGGACACTCTTATATGTATGTATTATATGTATATGTATGGCCATAAAATGTACAGGATAAGTTTGTCGGCTCGAGAAGTTCAAGTTGCATTATCCTCGTGCATCCCGCGCATGAATGATATATGGAGACGTCTGGAGCTCCTCATGCATAACATTAGGGATTTCGTTGGAAACATTGCTCTCCAACAATCTCCATAACCAACACAGCATATCGGATTTTAAGTCGAGCATTTGATATCGTAGGTAAAATAACAAATCGATATTGAAACGGTAATGGTAAGCACCCAAAATGTTACGGTTCAGTGGATTCCAAAGTGCAGTTCTGGATCGTCAAAAGTACGAACAACAGTTCGGAATATTGATTTTACTGTGAAGGACCAATAAGAGACTCGGTTGCTCTGCGGTATTTACTTTCTACAGATTTCCCACGAACGTGATGCAATGGTGCATTGTTGGCTTTACTTGGTCCCAAATGATTGCTACTGTGTTTGCTAATAACCAACCCAACAGTTATATTGCCATTTTGTCTTTGATGCAAACAAAAACAGTATCTTGACTTTTAACAAAGTGAAATGATAACAGAAAAAAATAAGGAAAGCTCCCAAAGGTGAATTTGTAGTTTAATCGAAATCATTTGTACTATCACACGTGAACTTAATTTACTATTAAAGCTAGTTAATTCATTAATTTAAAAATCATGACATAGTGAACTCTTTTGGTAAATTGATTCACACCAATTCTCATATTCAGCCTATCCATCTCCATGTAAAAACCATTATGATACTCAAATCAATTGCTCGGTATCATCCAATTTATTCCAAAATGATCACTCTGGTATTGCAAAATCAGCTTTACTGCGCACTTTTAGCTCTCAATTTTGAAAATTGGATCATTGAAAAAAATGTGAAGATCTGAAATCGCCGATTTGTTCCGAACAAGACTCGAATCAATTAATTAAATAAGTCCGTTGAGGCGGATCGTCGGCAAGTCGCCAGCCTCATCGAGAATACTTGAAGCATTATGAAGATATTAATTTTGGGCTTTTCAACAAAGTGACAATTGATTTTTGTTGCTTCGTCGTCGAAGCTTATTTTGCCTATTTTTTGGTTAACATTGACGTAATAATACATCGTTGTCCAAAGCAAAACAAAACAGTTGATAAGAAATACATTTTTGTAACTAAATCATCCTTGTATAACGGAAGCTACTGAAAATATGAGTACTTTGTAACAAAACAGTTAATTTATCCAAACATTATGAATAAATGTTTCATTAGAATAGGTAGTGCCGCAATATTATCAGCAGATGTCAATTCTACGTATTGCACCGCACCAGTTTAATTGTTCAGGGAACACGGAGCATGAATAGTGAATTAGGCACTATTGACTACTTAACGACACGGCTTCACGAGAAATGTTTCAAATTAGTTAGGAAGCTTACTCCCGTTTGATTTCAAGTTTAACATGACGACTTGCGACTCATCATTTAGGTTTGTCTTTAAAAGTTAAAAATGGGAACCAATTTCACATAACATTATCTCAAGTTTCTCAGAAGCGATTTCATATATTTATCTCATGAACGATTTAATGTTAAGCCCTTATCATGCAAATGCAGTGCCAAGTCATCCACATAAACTAAGCCGATTAAATTCTTTGTAAACTGTTTTGTTTTCAAAGTAACTGATGATAATAAAAACATTCACGGTGCACTGTCAACGTGAATTGAATACTATAAGGCACAATGATAGTGAACCACTTTCCGAATGTGTCAATGAATAATTCATGTCACAAAAGGGCATTTGATTAAACGCACCGCTCTCGTCACCTATAACAAAATATGATCTTTAATAATTCATTTGACTGTAGTCTATTAATATAGTTTAATCTACGCAGTAAAAACTTGTAATTTGAAATAAAAACATGAAAAAATCTTAATTCTCATGAATTTGTTAGTAATAAGCGTATTACCTAATCGACATCAAAGGGCTAGGTATTGCAAAACAGATAATCACCGGTACTGCATCATTACAAGGGAAGTGATACGTATTGAAAATTACTAAATCAATGGAAACTCGGTTTAATATAAATTAGTGAAATCACGATTGTAGCGTAGAATACATGATAAACATCTTATAGTAATTAATTATTCAGAACTTAGAGTCGACCTACTTTAGAATGAACATAATGAGTACGTATACAGTAGACACGGTTTTGTGTTTAAAGATAAAGGAGTACCTTTGTAAGACATTACAGCTATTCAATGAACAGTAACGTCTCTTGAAGCATGAATACATTTTGAAGACTTAACAAATAAGGTGCTCACAATTTTCAAAATCATTTCAGCACCAGTTACTTTCTTTACAGTAACAAAGGATCATGCTCAGATAGAGCTACCGGAATAATAATAAATGGATGACGAAGAAAGATGAGACTTATTGAGCTTGGAGGGAAAATTGGCAATTATGTCAAGCATAATTATATGGCCAGATTTAATTTTATCAAACCTCAATCTACCATAAGTATTAAAACCGCACACGGAAACTTCTGCATTATACACATTATTGAAGATTTTCATCTTCTAGTACGTGCAAATGGTACGGTCAGCATGCGGAATAGTCCGTCTTCAGCAATCCCACTGTCCGATGTTTTTATTTACGAATTGAGTTGTGATGTGATGTAATCGATGTCAATTTGGTAAGTTTACAAACAGACATTAGCCACACCTTGAAGTGATTAATAATGATAACCGAATAAAAATAGTCCGCTGTTGTTTGGCAACACTGTGGGTTGCGAATAAGAAGCCAATTAAATATCAAATATGTTAATACAATCCCGATAAAGACGAAAAAACTGCAAACATGGTGAGAAAGTTCAAATGATGGAACCTAAGTTCCAGAATATTGGATTGTAGATCTGACTAAAGCTTTCGACACGTTAAATTATCCCAGATTTAAATAAGTTTTCTTTAATTTCAGTCAACCGCTTTTTCAACTTGAATATCCCAAAGATGTTATCACAGTTAAGCTAATCATACGGATAAAAAAGCTATCGATTAGTTTTAGAAACATGTACCTACAAACAGTGCGTTTTTGTGCAAAATAGAATATGGGCTATATTGATTGACGTTTGACGTCATACTTTATAGACTCATGAGCCTGAAGTCATTAGCCTATTGTGATTGACGTTCACAACTTACAATAAAAATATGCGTCATCATTCAAGATGTTTTTATAGTTTTCATATTACATTTCATTATTCACTATTACTAATAATTTTCAAACCACAGTCACAAACAACTCCAATCTCCCACGAGAGCGAAAATATTATTTTGTTTATCAAATCATCCTCTTATCTTCAGACCCGACTAAAGATGCACTGAAATGGAATTAATGCTAAAGAGCTTTTAACATGCTACCTTATACAGCAAGGGTTTAAACCGCGTTAACGGTAGATGCTGTTTAAGGTTCTTACCTTCACAACACCTTAACCCTTTAATTGCCGCATTATTTCTGAGCCTTCGCCGCATAAGGGGACGCATGACGTTGCTTTTACTAATGCCCACGTAACGAGCTTACAGTTTAGGATTCAAGCTGCGTACTATTATCCACACGCATAGAATATTACATATACTATGCAGTTTATCGATTTATCACATTCGCTGTTGGTGCACACGCACACGACCATTTAACACGACATTAAAGCAAGCGAAGGATTTGTTTTTAATTCCCCGTCTAAATCCGTATATTGACTGGATGTCTATGTGTGCGTGCTTCAGCCTATAATATTTATGATTTTCATCAAAGGAGTAAGTATGCAAGGCGTGGTACATGGCTTCCTATTTGTTTGTGCTGTCAACACCGACGTATTTGGGCAGTTCGTCTTCGGCAACGGGAAGTGTTGATTCAATGCACTCCCACATCCGGCCGGGTTATAGCATTGTCTACTATTGGTTTACTCAAAGCTTCCTGTTTAAATTCGTGATGGATTCCAATGGGTTATCGAAGCACCCTTAAATAGTAATCAGAAATACTCGTTAACTGTTTTCTAAGTTCAACCCGTGTAGGATATGGAACGGTATGAGTTATGGGTACTTCATATCGTTCGTATGATGTATTTGTTGAAACATTGATGTTGCTAAAATTAATTGTTCAGCAGAAGAAGATTTAGCTCAGTGTACTTTGTGGAGAGCTATAGTATACGCTTGATAGATTACCTGCTTTGTAGGCATCAAAATTTTAATTGAACCTACTTACAGACAGAACTTTATAACCACTACTTTCTGGTTTTTGTTGCATCATCTACAATGTATTATTGTTTACAGTGTAACACATACACATCGAATACATTACAAAATACAATAAATCAATCACAATATCATAGTACAGACAACAGCAGGTCAACGTATACGAATCTGTCAAATTTTACCAATCAAATATTTACCTACCTCCATTGTGATAAGGTTGAAAATCGAGTGCAGAAATTTGACAGATTGTGGTAACTTGATGTGCTGTCGTCTGTACTTCAATTAATAGAGGTAATAAATAAATGACAGCCTCGCATAATGGCGCAGGCGCCGCGATTGTTTAGAACGCGCAATTTACCGTGGAAACGTATGTTGCAGTGGAAGTATTTAAATTGGTCTAGGAACCCATTTAAGTACGATTCTTTTGTAGAAGACAGAACGCACAACAAATATATCTTCAACAACTAATGTTACTTGTGAAATGACGACAGATAGAAGACTATGGAAGAAGAACACATTCTGTGCCCACAAACAAAATTGGGATAAGGGCAGGAGGACGAAGATCATGATCCATAATCTTCAGTCCATTTTGCTTTCAATTCACCAACATTTGGATATATGACATGTTTGTAGTGATCTACACTTCATAAGATTTCATCAAATTCTCAAATCATCATTGTTTTCCTAACTAATTAACCTCATTATTAAATTTATGCCTACAACAATCACACCATTGCAACCCAACACGGCGTCTCAATATACCAACTGCAACGGTCCATGCAGTCGAGATAATGCGATTACTTAAGCAATTATATGCACGCTCATGATTGATCGCCCGGATCGGCCCGCCAGATGCTAATTGTACCAAAGTAACGTTCACGCCTTCGTTTGCGTTACTGTTACATTTAGTTTTATTTGGTGACGTATTAATTTCATGCGGGTTAGCTTTGGAGGTTTGTTTTTTAATTGAGGTTTACAATTTTGGCGGTCCGCGGCCTCTTTTTCTCTGCGGTTCCCCAAACCATACCCTTTCTTTTTTACACACTGTACTTTCTTCTTTTTTCCTTTTCTAAGGGCTATGATATTCTTTTTGGGAAACCCATATTTTCTGATGATTTAATCGTTTCGTGCTGTGACCCGGTATTATTAAATTAAAGATTTCTGGCGTATTTTATTCTGCATCATACAGCTATAATCAAGACAGCTCAATAGGGAATAAAATTGAAACATTACATTTAGTACATAGTCCGCTATAACCAATGAAACTAAATATTTTAGAGTATCGATTTTTAGCTCTGTTTGCTAAAACTACAACTGCGAGCTACAACTACAGTAGTATCATGGAATATGTCGTGTTAATCACTAATAACAGCCTGAACATCGTTTTCAAATTACTTGGTTACATTACAATTATAACGCACAAAATTACAAAGTCGGTATTTTATAAGCGCTACAACAAAATATTAAAAGTTTAGGTATTTCAACGATAACACATTACAATAAAGTTGGTATAATATGAAGGAATTCCCAATGCACAACGCCTTTGATTGTGACGGCAAAAATTAACATAAATACATGGTACTGGATAAACTGAGTGATACTCCCACAGACACCACCAATAAACAAGACTGAATGTTTTCTTAGATACAAACATTTTAAGAATTAGAACAAATGGACGCATTCAATCATATCCAAACTTTGACTCATCTATGAGCAAGTCCTCTTCCTGCCTCCAAATGACTAATACAACATATTAGGCTTCAAACAATGCTACATTCACATTTGATACTGATTTATCATTGCAGTTATCAGAGCTATGCAGCGGGGCAGCCACCAACGCACCGCGATAACTTGGAATTATGATAACAGCTACAATTTGCAAATGATTACAACTATGTTCCCATGGTGTTTTGAGGGGCTTGAGGAGCCGCGAAAGTCATGCGTAGCAGTTCTCGTGACTCCTCTGACAACAAAGCGGGAGTAGGACATGATGGCGGAGTTTTTAGTGGGTGCGAGTCCCACATAACCACTTCGTTTCCCCGAGCGTTGTTGGTATGCGTAGGCATAAAAACGGTGTTTTGAGGGACTCGCAGGGACGCCATTATCATGCTTTTGTTTAGGCTAGCACAATCCATCCATCGTGTCTTTGGTCGTCCCCTTCTCTTTATTTATGCACCTTTCTCACTGTAATGATCCTTATTCCTTGGTAACACATTTCCATACCATGAAACAGTCGGTTTTCACGTAGCTTTGTGGTGCCGAGCCACTTTTAGGGGAACAAACACCTGATGCCATCATTTGACTCAGCTTAGTTTTATGAAAACGAAAGTCGAACCAATGGATTAATTTGTCGATTGGGTCCGCAGAAATGCGAATGAAGGGAAATAAGATTTCTTCCTTTGATGTTGTCTACGGCTATTGTCAAATTACTTTGCTGATCTGATATCAGCCATTTAAGGCCTTGCGCATGCGCAGTAGCGTTTATTTCGTATATTTCTTCTTTAGTGCAGTCACTTATAGCTATGGGAGGGGAAAAGTTATTTAAATAAAACTGCACTTCTGAATATTATACTGGTTTAAGACTTAAGAAATACGACGATATAAGACGAATTATATCACATATCAATTAACTACCGTTTCAATGATAGCTATGGAAATGAGGGACGCCGCTCTAAGTTCCTAAGTGGCAGGTTAATTTGTTATCTCTAAAGCATTTACTTAACTAAATCGTGGCTTTCGTCATTCTTGTTGGTGTTACGATCCGGTTACAAGTGACCTTTAGCGTTGAGGTCAGAACAGTAGTTCCGATCGTCCGAATATTTATTTACCGTACATAACTTTATTTTTAAACTCTTCTGTGTGAGGGACTAGAATTCATTCTTGATTTTATATTTTTATTAATAAAGTAAGTCAGAATACGAATGGATAAGCGTCTCTCAAACCTTTTAATTAGTAAAGTAAAACGATTATAGAATTTACTACCATGATCAAGAAAGCAATTCTTCTCCGGTTTTATATTCATATTTTCATGCGCACATACGCTAAACCTGAAGTGATGGAGCTCCTAACTACTTGATGACTTTTAAAATGATTAACAAATAACTGCATTTGCGGTTCAGTTTCCGTTGATCTTCTAAAATTAAGCAAGTGGATTTAAAAGTGTCATGGGTGGCAATAATAATAAATTTGATGACGCATTCCAACGACTCAATGGCTCAAGGGAATGGAGACTTGATTGGATTCCCACCCTCACGCAGTATAACGACATTGCTGGACTCGCAGCCACCCTAACTGCATACTCTTTATTGTCTGTCACTGCACGCAAATTATTTTCTGTAATTGCTTTTTTTATTTTGTCTTCTATGTCCATTTATTTTGGTGATATAGAACAACCTGCTGTATCACAAATATTTATGGAAATGATTGCCTGCAAAATTACATTGAGATAAAATGTAACAAACAGGTAAATTTTGGGTCTTCTGCAGTTTTTTNAAACTGAGTGATACTCCCACAGACACCACCAATAAACAAGACTGAATGTTTTCTTAGATACAAACATTTTAAGAATTAGAACAAATGGACGCATTCAATCATATCCAAACTTTGACTCATCTATGAGCAAGTCCTCTTCCTGCCTCCAAATGACTAATACAACATATTAGGCTTCAAACAATGCTACATTCACATTTGATACTGATTTATCATTGCAGTTATCAGAGCTATGCAGCGGGGCAGCCACCAACGCACCGCGATAACTTGGAATTATGATAACAGCTACAATTTGCAAATGATTACAACTATGTTCCCATGGTGTTTTGAGGGGCTTGAGGAGCCGCGAAAGTCATGCGTAGCAGTTCTCGTGACTCCTCTGACAACAAAGCGGGAGTAGGACATGATGGCGGAGTTTTTAGTGGGTGCGAGTCCCACATAACCACTTCGTTTTCCCGAGCGTTGTTGGTATGCGTAGGCATAAAAACGGTGTTTTGAGGGACTCGCAGGGACGCCATTATCATGCTTTTGTTTAGGCTAGCACAATCCATCCATCGTGTCTTTGGTCGTCCCCTTCTCTTTATTTATGCACCTTTCTCACTGTAATGATCCTTATTCCTTGGTAACACATTTCCATACCATGAAACAGTCGGTTTTCACGTAGCTTTGTGGTGCCGAGCCACTTTTAGGGGAACAAACACCTGATGCCATCATTTGACTCAGCTTAGTTTTATGAAAACGAAAGTCGAACCAATGGATTAATTTGTCGATTGGGTCCGCAGAAATGCGAATGAAGGGAAATAAGATTTCTTCCTTTGATGTTGTCTACGGCTATTGTCAAATTACTTTGCTGATCTGATATCAGCCATTTAAGGCCTTGCGCATGCGCAGTAGCGTTTATTTCGTATATTTCTTCTTTAGTGCAGTCACTTATAGCTATGGGAGGGGAAAAGTTATTTAAATAAAACTGCACTTCTGAATATTATACTGGTTTAAGACTTAAGAAATACGACGATATAAGACGAATTATATCACATATCAATTAACTACCGTTTCAATGATAGCTATGGAAATGAGGGACGCCGCTCTAAGTTCCTAAGTGGCAGGTTAATTTGTTATCTCTAAAGCATTTACTTAACTAAATCGTGGCTTTCGTCATTCTTGTTGGTGTTACGATCCGGTTACAAGTGACCTTTAGCGTTGAGGTCAGAACAGTAGTTCCGATCGTCCGAATATTTATTTACCGTACATAACTTTATTTTTAAACTCTTCTGTGTGAGGGACTAGAATTCATTCTTGATTTTATATTTTTATTAATAAAGTAAGTCAGAATACGAATGGATAAGCGTCTCTCAAACCTTTTAATTAGTAAAGTAAAACGATTATAGAATTTACTACCATGATCAAGAAAGCAATTCTTCTCCGGTTTTATATTCATATTTTCATGCGCACATACGCTAAACCTGAAGTGATGGAGCTCCTAACTACTTGATGACTTTTAAAATGATTAACAAATAACTGCATTTGCGGTTCAGTTTCCGTTGATCTTCTAAAATTAAGCAAGTGGATTTAAAAGTGTCATGGGTGGCAATAATAATAAATTTGATGACGCATTCCAACGACTCAATGGCTCAAGGGAATGGAGACTTGATTGGATTCCCACCCTCACGCAGTATAACGACATTGCTGGACTCGCAGCCACCCTAACTGCATACTCTTTATTGTCTGTCACTGCACGCAAATTATTTTCTGTAATTGCTTTTTTTATTTTGTCTTCTATGTCCATTTATTTTGGTGATATAGAACAACCTGCTGTATCACAAATATTTATGGAAATGATTGCCTGCAAAATTACATTGAGATAAAATGTAACAAACAGGTAAATTTTGGGTCTTCTGCAGTTTTTTTGGATTTTTTACTAAATCGGTGCATATTAACCATCTTGATGCTACCTGAAATGACAAACTCGGACCATTCCGCAACTGCACAAAGTGAAACAGTGTTTTACCCGTGACAGATATAGTTTTGCAAAAAGAGACATTAACCCAATTCGCAGCGGGTCGTTAGTGTCACAGTCTGCGAGCCGGTTATCTCGAGTGCCATCTCTGCGGTCACCCTGCTGTACTGTCGAGCACAGCCTTTATATTTTTAGCCAACATTATTACACCCAGCGAAATACCTTAATGAGGCCGGAAAGAGCCTAAGGATTGTCATGCTGCCCTCCTTTCATTTAATGCATAGAGGGAGCAAAATTAATGATGTTTCTTTTACTATCCCCATTTCTAAGAGCAGCAGCGAAATCCAAAATAATAACGATGACAACACGGAACTGGTTACCGAAATTAGTCCTATAACCACCGGCAATAAGTTACAAACTTTTCAAACGGTCATTAAAACGCACTTAATGAACAGAGGCGGTTTCGGGGCCATAATTGATTTATAATCACAAGTCATTTATAATCCAAAGTCAGTACAAAGAGCTTAATTTATTTTGTACACTAATCTGCCTAATCTTATGTAGTAACAGAGGATGGTTCGGTAGCCGTGCAGCTGGCGAGGGAGGCCCCTCCAGTAATGTAATCATTATGATTTATGGCTCACGAGTTAGCGCGCGCCTTCCAGCCTGCAGAATGACACTAAATGACGAGTTCCGTTCGTCTATTCTTGGTGGCTTCCTGGACTCTCTTCTTGGTTAAGAGCTTCCTGCAATGAATGCGTTAGCGAAGTTTATTGCATAGTTATTGGCAAAGTACCAGTTACATCTAGCTTCAGACGTTTACTGTTCTTCAAATTCAGTTAAACTTCGTAGACTAATAGCTCATTAAAACATGAGTAATTGGTGATTATTTTTGGAAGACCACTATCAATAGTAGAATATAGTTGACAATAAAGACGCATGTTGCCTGATTGGCTCTTTAGAACACTGTACGAACCGTAGAACAGTGTTCTTTTCCACACATACATGTCAATTTAAAAACATCGTCTAATTGATAGTGGTCTATCAAAATGATAGCTCTGAATGCTGTTACTATGTAGAATGAAAAATGGGTGCTTTGCCCCCGCAGCCTTGTCATTTATCAGTGTCGTCAGCTCGCCATATGTCCAGTAACTATTGAAGTTTCATAGCATCCGGCCACGTGCACCGAATGCCCACTGCTCTTTGGTAGCTAATATTGAACGGCTATTAAACTTTATAATGTTGAGTTCCAAACTGCGTTGAGTAGATTATAAATCAGCAATTTTATACATATAATAGAACTAAACAAAAACTTCAAATTCGTATAATCTCATCACACTTGTAAAAGGGAGTCACAAGAAGGTCACTTAGTCACTTCTTACTAACGTTGTACAAAAACTGTTTAATTTGTTACGGTGCCACAGCTGCAATCTTGTTGAAGTAATTCGAGTGTGCCCAAAGTTGTCCTAATGATCGTAGAGAGAAAAACAAAAGTTTTAACGATCCTCTTAATCCAACAATACTTTTTTAAAGAACGGTGTCAAGTAGAAAGCTTTTACAAAAACACAATGAAAGGGGAGCAATAGAAGTCCAGGTAGCATTAAGGAGGGATCTGCGGTCGACTTCATTATAAAAATCCCAACAACCTGGTCGGCAATTATGCAAAAGACTTTTTCCGTACCATTACGGCTGCAGTTTCATAACGCGTTGGCATTTAGTTTTTACGCAACCGCGCTGAAGTGCTCCGAGGCTGAGCGGAACAACTGCTTCACTTGGGAGATTTAAATGGTGTTAAACGCCATCGAATCACGGTAGTTACGGAATAAATCTTATGATTTATTGCGCGAGAAATCGGCTAACTTGACTCTCAATTTATCTCGCATGTTAACGTTCGAACTGCCTATTGAACAGTTTCTGGAAAATCGAACTTTCTAAATGTAAGGGCCCATAACACACACTTACATCCGTGTCCGCACCTAGATCAAGAACAGCTACTATCATGCATGTCATTTAGAAAAACCTTTTGCTCTACTACATTGCAAGCGTTATTTATTGTTAAAGCTTCCAATAAAGGTTAATGAGATCGTGGTACGGTGCCAACACCAAGTTTCCCTCCCGACACACTTGCTTAAGTCGTGCATAGCTTTAGCATACTGCATTCAGAGATCACAGGGACCTACGCTAACCACCGTAATGTATTATTTAGCGAACTAAACGTATCGTGGGGGAAATGTTTAACATATTCACGATCAGTACCGTTTCCTGAACATAACGTCTCGTACGATGAGTCTTCGAAGGTGTCTGAATGAAACATAAAAATAACTGACGTCAGCAAATCTGATATCAGGGGAGTATTGTGCATAAAATATGATGCGACATAACCCTCCCCCTGTTGAACTCACGGGGGGTGACCAGAAGTAATAAGTTCACCCTTATTTATACTCCGAGTGGCCTTGGGGTTGTACGCGATTAAGTCTAACTGTGTACCCCGTAGATGTTATTTTTAGGTCCGTCGCGCAACTGATGGCGAAAGTGTATGGTTTGTTTTTAGTCGCGTGGTTCTAGTCTAAGAATAGGTTCCTTTTCTATTTGTTCTCGATTATATCGCGAGATGCGTCTCAAAAGCTGATGATGGTCTGGATGATAAAAGCGTTAGCATAATGATGCAAAAAGAATATTTAGAATGAGGGATTGGAATTTTTGATCCCAAAGAAAAGAAAGCTTTAATTAAATCAATTATCAGGATATTTTCTAACTTATTCAAGACAAAAACGAATGCAGCTTTCGGGTTATTTGATCCCCAACAGCGGCGAGCTCAAGACGTATCCAATAACATTCATCAGCGATTTTTGTTTATAAAATTACTGCATTTATGTCTCACAATACGAGGCACGTCCAGACGTAACTTAAGCACTGATTTCAGGGTCATATTTCTTTGTGCATAGTTTTAAAATGCGCTGTTGAAGAACACTAGGCATCTTGAGTATCGAGGAGTCCATTCACTAGCGCGCAGGGTGACTCACCCCCGGTTGGCGACCCGAATTGAGGTCACCGCTGTGGCCTTCCTAGAGGCGGCATTGTTCCTTTTATTCAACTCTATTCGGCGTTCAAGTATGGAAAGTTATAAATGATATTTGGTGGAGACACTTACAGGCCTTTTTAGGGGAATTTTGTGAAGTATCATTATATTTGTTTGTCCACTAAGTAGAAACAAATACGTAAGTTTCGTTTAGAGATCAGTTCTTCACAAGCCTGTATGTCTTATCAGTTTCTGTCCATGATTAGGGTAACATACTAGTGTTAGGACCACAAAAAAAACCGGCCAAGTGCGAGTCGGACTCGCGCACGAAGGGTTCCGTACCATTATCTTGCTTTTCTTGCTTTCTTGCTTGCGGTTTCCAAAAAATTGCTATATCTCAAAGACTGCTGTCTGTACCACATTCAAAATAATTTTCCTCGAAAGTTTATGTAGAGTTCTACTTTTGAGATTTTTTTCATATTTTCTAAACTTGCGGTTCAAAAGTTAGAGGGGGGGGGACGCCTATTTTTCGGCTTTTGGAGCAATTATTTCCGAAACTATTAACATAATCAAAAAATGATTTCAGTAAACCCCTGTTCATTTTAAAATACCTATCCAATGATATATCACACATTAGGGTTGAAATGAAAAAAAAAAACACGCCCCACTTTACGTGTAGGGGAGGCACCCTAATAAAACAATTTTTTCCACTTTTTATTTTTGCACTTTGTCGGCGTGGTTGATTTACATATTGGTACCAAATTTCAGCTTTCTAGCGCTAACAGTCTCTGAGATTATCCGCGGACGGACAGACGGACGGACAGACAGACATGGCGAAACTATAAGGGTTCCTAGTTTACTACGGAACCCTAAAAAGGCTAACAATATATTTTCGATTCTTGATTATGTCATTTTGACTAACCCCTCTAACTTCCACACTTTATATTTCCGAAAATAGATAGACCACGACTATCTAGACGCTCATTAAAGAATATTGAAGCAACTGCAGTTCATTAATATTCTAAAATGCAACACAAAAACTCTAAAAACAATATTGACCAACGTAATTTGTGCAAACTGCAAAAAGCGCTTTAAACAATATCAAGTTGAAGGACGGCTGGTGATCATTATGCAGTACTTGTAAAATGCAAAACAAACACATTTGGCATACTAAGTAAACTGTGTGTACTTATGTGTGGGTGTAACATTTGATGACTATCTTTAAATATTACAAAGAGGCAGTTAAGTTTTGTGGTTTTAATAGTTCATGTTTTAAATGGAGTGGCTAGTTGAATTAGGGCTACCCTTTAAAGCCGAGCCCTTAAATATATCTTCTTTAATTAATGGAGTTTAATTTCTACATTATTGTTCAGCCACCAATGCTTATGTGGATATTAATATTCAAATTGTATTTTGTTAATTCCTAATTGATTTTAAATTGGAACATTTAATTTTAGGCTAATTTACTGCTAGATGTATAAAAGCGAGCCTGTATAGATTTTGTAATGAATTTCTTTTAAATCTTGTATTATGTACACTATGGATATTATAAAGACTAGAAACTGAGGAAACTATTTGGATGGCAAGTCGACATAACTTTAAATAAATATTAAAAGGTTGGTTAAAAACATTCATGCAATAATATGAATGTTTGTGTGTGTCACGTTTCTGTTACTATTTTTATTGAATTAGTGATCATATGCCATGCATATGGGACCAAGTCTGCAACGAATTTGCGCTTCATTGGGGTTGTTTATTTATAAAAGCTCCATATATTGAGTTTTATTAAATTGGAGTTTCATAATGATTATTTCACTGTATCACATAATAATTATTGAGTTAGATCAATTTATTTAAATTTAAATTAATAAAATGTGTGTTTAATATAATAAGCTGTGTTAAAATAGTCCTAATTACATACATAATTGGTATATCTAAATAAATAATAGTTCTTAGGAATAAAAAAAAAAAATATTCTATGGTCCAATTGGGTCATGTTAGTAATTATGTTAAACAAGTAAATAAAAGGCTTTATACCCATTTACATGTTTAAGATAATTTATTACACTTGTTAGCATAAATAATTGTGTTAATTAGCATATTATTGTTAACTCCACCCAATGGGGTAAAATTAAGTAGCAGTTTACTGAATGAATAAACTATGCCAGATTCTTTTTTCATTACAGTAATTTATAAAAAGATAGGGATTTTTATGTGTTTAACAAAATAAGAACACTGAAATTGTTAGTATTACTGTTGAAAGTATGTAAGTTCTGTTAAGTTTTTATACAGGAATTTTATATCGATGTCGGTAATTCTATCGTGAAAACCCAACATGTTGTTAATAAATTAACGATAGTCTTGGCGTTAAAATCAATAACAAAAACTAACTTAAAAAAAACATTATGGCAGACCCCTGTTACAATAAATTAAGACATTAACACACGCACAGTATTACCCGTACACCGATCCCCATCGGCTCTGCCCGGGGGTGGGTCTAATGATAAATGCCCGCATCGTAAGATTATATTAGACCGAAATCCTTCAACTTCGTCACATAAAACCCCAAGTTTTTAATTAAACAAACACTTTCTAAAGCTATAATAGCCCATAAATACCTCATAAACACCAGAGAATGCAGATCAAGGCAGCAAATCAAGTGTCGATGGGACAAATCCTTGCACAACCACTAAACTGAAATTATACGAAAATAAAACACACTAACACAAGGCGTTCACTACTTAGGCTACAGCAAATCAACACAGTAAACTATAACTTGAACTGATTGTGTCATAAAACGTCCAACAAACATATATAAATTGTGAAAAATGTTGCATTTCCTATATAATGTGCACCGGCAAACGATCAACGCAACCACCGCTACAAAAATCTTTACAAAACTGGAGAAAACATCAACGATGGGGGCGCTGTGATCGAGATTAGCGCAAGCGCTGTCAAAATAAAAGGACTCCTTTACACGCACTGCACGCAACTAAAAAATAAATAATAACTATTTTTAATAAGTCACTTTATATATGTCAAGAAAAATTTAATTATTTTTTATGTAGCATTGTTATCCAATGCTGAAAGAATTGCGATTACACTGCTAATTTTAACTTTAGGCAAAATATTTTTCGCGTTCGCAAGTTTCTCCGAGTCTACCGCTGTCATAGTGTCATTTGCCACTGTCAAACTTGAAACTTTGTGACATTTCACACTTGTGTTTATTTTGTACTTGCATTTTTATTAAATTTACAACAAAATTGAGAAGTAAAAAATGCTTGATTCTGTAAACCGTGTTATATTAGTACTTTCCGGGAAAGGAGGTGTTGGAAAGTCAACAGTGAGCACACAGTTGGCGCTAACTTTAAAAGAAAGAGGTTATAAGGTATTATTCAATTGGAGTTTTTATTATTCTATTGTCATTTAATTGAGCTCCACCTTTGTCAATCACTTGACCATTTGCCTTCATGCCTTCTAGGTTGGGTTACTGGATATAGATTTATGTGGGCCCAGTGTGCCGTACATCCTGAACTTGGAGAACCAGAGTGTCCACCAGGGTCCTGATGGCTGGGTCCCAGTATACCTGGACAAGGAACAGAGGCTGGGCGTGATGTCAATAGGCTTCCTACTCGGCTCCCGAAACGACGCCGTAGTTTGGAGAGGGCCAAAGAAAACTTCAATGATTAAGCAGTTTCTAGAAGATGTATACTGGCAGGAACTTGATTTCCTCGTCATTGATACTCCTCCAGGTACAAATTAAAAAAAACACTGTTTAATTTGATAATGCCCAATGAAAATAAAGCAATAATAAGAAAACCAGAAATATAAAATAATGTACTGTAAGTCTGTTGAGTATTGTTTGAAGAATTGTTATGTGGCAATAGGCAGGGCACAGTTCGCAGATCAAATGGTAGATGAGGCGGAGGTAGGTCGCTGAGAAGCAGTGGATGCGGGTTGCTGATCAAAGTGGCGAATCTTGGGGGAGGCCTTTTTCCAGCAGTGCACATTTTTGAGCTCAGGCAACAACTATAACCATCCCTATACTTTAATATCTAACCTCTTTTGTATCACAGGAACATCAGATGAGCACATCACAGTGATGGAGAATCTCCGGCAAGTTCCACAATGTGGTGCAATCATCGTGACAACACCACAGGAAGTGGCTATAGAGGATGTACGCAAGGAGATCACATTCTGCAAAAAGACTGGCATTCCTATACTGGGGATTGTTGAAAATATGAGTGGGTGAGTTTCAGCACATTCAGGCCACTGGTTACATAGTTTTTGAAGGCTAAGCCCCAGTACAGAACTAAATTCTAAGTACTGTGCAGATGTTGCCGTGTTCTGTGCTGACAAAAATTTGGCTTTGAACTTAAACATAATATGGTTAACAAAAAAAATTAAGTTTTTGGCGACATAATTTATTTCCAGACTACATATTTTTATTATGAATGAAGAGCTCGTGGCTAAGTCAAAGCCGCGCGGATCGATCGATCATAAGGTTAAGCAACGCTTGGCGCGATCGGTCCGTGGATGGATGACCATCTTTCATAACGAGTTCATCCGTGTTTCGGAAGGCACGATAAACTGGTGGGTCCCTTCATTTGAAACATCTTTGGCAGTCGTTACGGGTAGTCAGAGCCAGAAAGTCTGACAACCAGTCTACCAAGGGTGCCAGGTTGCCCAGGTAACTGGGTTGTGGAGGTCAGATAGGCAGTCGCTCTATGTAAAACACTGGTTCTCAGCTGCGTCCGGTTAGACTGGAAGCCAACCCCAAAAATAGTTGGGAAAAGGCTAGGCAGATGATATTTTTATTATGAATATTTTTTCCACTTTATTTCATAGGTACCTCTTATTTTATCTGTGACACTGTCACATTTCCTGTTCCGGTGGGTGGTTATCATGCCTGTGATTATAAGTAAAGGTCATTTGATGATTTTTAATGAATTTGTCATCTGTGCTATAATTTCCTAGTACAAAATGCTCTCAATACACTAACTTCTTCTATGTTACCGAACTAAATATAATTGTAATTTTTTCAGATATGAATGCCCAAACTGCAGTGAATGCACAAACATTTTCTCAAGCGGTGGTGGCAAGTCTCTATCAGAAATAACAAAAATTCCCTTCATGGGGAGTGTTCCGATCGACCCAAGAGTTGGCAAGTTAGCGGGACAAGGCTTAGCTGCTGTCCAGGAGTTGCCTAATTCAGCCACCAGTAGAGTTTTCAATGGAATCGTCAATCAGCTTGGAGAGACCAAATAACCTAACAAAGGCAAAAAAATCTACAAATCATTATGGAAATGTTGTTATGACGTCATATTTAGCCGAGTCATGATAACAAATTCCATACTATTTTTGTGATAGATGTATAGACAAAATGTCAGAAGTATTGCTCACCGTGCAATGTATTTTTAAGCAAAATTGTTACATATTATCATTCCGTTAACTGTTGGTGTAAATAAAACTGCAGTATGTTTTTATGAGTCTATTTATTTAATATCTCTATCAAATACATAAAACACGATCTAAAAATGCATTTAATTCTGGATTTGATAATATATGTTGTATCAAAACTAGTGCTACATATAGTATATTATAAAATCTTTTCGAGCCTATTACAAATACATATACAAATACAAAATAATATCATTACTAATGTATAAGAATTATGTATAATTTCATTATACTTAATTGTTTTTATCCTTAAGCCTTTGCTAGGTGTGGCCTACTCATTGTAGCTCAATATCTTATCCAGGTCTTGCAACATTGAAAACATGTTTTTAATTACAAAACATTTAAATGATTATGAAGATGATGAATTTCAAAAGACATTTTGAAACATTTTTAATGAATTGCCAATTAAATCTAAAGAGAGACTAGACTGGTAACACCTTGAACGCCAAGTGAGCGACAAACAATACACACAAAAAATCTATTATTTTGTATTGTGTCTGTGACCCATGACGTTCAACTTGATAAATATACTTAGATTGATAACAGACATACATATTTTTTAAACTATGTAATAAACAACATGAGGACAAAATAATAGTCAAAATATATTTCATATATTTATGCTACTAATAATGTAAGTATAATAATATAATGTTGAAGAGTTTGTTTGAACGCGCAAATCTCAGGAACCGATCTGAAAAACGATTTGAGTGTTCGATAGCCCATTTATCAAGGAAGGCAATAGGCTTCTTTTATCCGAGTGCGCCGAGTTCCCACGGGACACGGGTAAAACCGCAGGCGGAAGCAAATTCCATATATTTTGGGGCAGAAAAATAACACTACACATCAGAGGTAGCTTCAATACTTCAATTCAATATTTTGGAAAAATCTTAAAAATATGATTCAGCATCACACATTCTATCACTTTACCAAATTCTTGATAATATTCATATTCATAATAATATAAATCATCTATTTTAATTCTAAAACGAACATTTTACTTAGGTATAACATTTAGGTATATTTTGCTACTAACTTTGGTGATACAAAAACAACTGGGTTGAATTGACCGACCAACATATTAACAAAATGCTCATAGTGGCTTTCATTGCGAGAAATAAGTTCATGTTCCAAGTGTTCTATTCGACAAATAACCGAAATGGTGGATAAGCGAACTATTATTTTGTGTTTTTGAAACTTTAATAATGAAAGCCACTGTGGCGAAAACCTAAACTTTTTTTTTAATATCTTGTACTTATAACAGATCTATGAAAATTAACTACTTATGTATTTAGTTTGCACCATAAAACTTAACATTTAAGAACGTACCTACTCGTTAATGTTTTTTCCTACTGAAATTAATTTATTTGGATTAGGAACTTAATAAAAAGAAATGCAACTATGTAGTATTGATTCCATTGTCCAGTGTTTTAGGCCCCTATTTGATTTTTGTTGATATTTTGGTAAATTCTAAAATCATATTTGAAGTGACTGTATAGAAAAAATCTTAGTACAATACATAAATACAAACATGATTTAGATTTTGGTACATCAAGATCTTACTTCATAACATCATCTTACCTCGATATACGATATCTTAATTTAAACCTTTACTGCGTGACAAAAGAGTCTAAATCCGTTCGTTACCGCTTACTCGTTGAGCCACATGAATTGCCGGATTTCATCTTCTGAGGAAGGGCAGCAGTGGGGGGGAGCCTTTTGCAACATATGACGGAGTTCCTGCACAAAATATATGGTAAGTTAGGATTTATTACTATGGTTTATTTTTCATCAGGTCTTGAAGTATGAGAGTTAGGTTGGTACCACAAACCAATATGTTCACTGCGTAACATTCGTTTAGTAAGATTAAGTAAGCCCTATTATTTTTTTTGCTGTGAAATGTCACGTAATGACATCTAAGGAAATTGGTTTGTGGTATCAACAATTTGAAAGTCTCAATAGTTTCAAAAAGTAAAAATGATGTAGTCATTTCCAGAAGCTTCGAGATTTCCTATATTATTTTCTAGAATAGAAAAGAAAGAAAATAGCAGTCTGCAGTCAGTGAGTATGACGAGAAGTCTACTTTCTCTCTCTATCCTTAGTCTAAGCTTAGGATAGAGAGGGATAGGCTTAACAAGGCCTACTTCAATCTCTTGCATCTCTTTCGATGAGAATGAAATATGAAGCGTGTTAGAGAACTAAATTAAATAGGTATTCAATAAAACAACTAAAGAACATGACAAAACAAAATGTCCAATAATGATATCTAAATAAAATAATATACTTATTGTAAAGCTTAAAAACTTTATGAGCTGAATAAACAGTAGCTGTATAAAGTATGAGGCAAGCGAAATATCAATCATTAAATGTCGATTGGCCGATTTCCATTAATATCTATCCATTGTTCTGCGATTAGATTGAAATCTGACATATTTTTATTTGCAAATCAACGGATAGGTTATAGAAATCCAGCATCAGTGAGTTAGGTTTCTTGCAAACTGAGTTTGTACATCTCATAAATTAAGGATTGATATTAGCTTTCAGTATAATAATAGATTCAAGCCCAAATGTTTGTGCATGTATGTAAAGACATTCTGTAAATAGTTTCAGTACAAGATGCAAATAATTTTATGTTTTGTATTTTTGTAAAAGAAGGCGATAGTCAGAAATTTCTGAAAAATGTTAGTAGGTATTTGAACTTAAAAGAAATCCCATAAACATTCTATTGAAATTATCAGTTTTACTTATATTAAATGTTTTAAAATCACAAAAGGGGTTTGAGTAACTTTGTATGGGCTAGTGGCGTCATTTTTTTTTTTAGCGGCCACAAATATTTTTTATAACACATTGTTGTGCTGTGTTAACTACATATTTATTTACAATTATTTTTGTCCTAAGTCATATCGGAGCTGAGATATTTGAATTTGAATATTTTCAGAATGTGATCAAGTCATCAACATAAACGTGTATTTCATTTATAGTTCTGTGTAAGATAATATCTTATTTGTGTTTTTAGAAGGTTGATATTACAGAATAATACAGATTACTTTTACTTTTTTACGATTATCCGTGTGTGTGAGTTCAGTATTGGATCTTGGGAAATAAAATGGGAATGAGGAATGGGATTTTATTTTACGATCAGTAAATACATTTTTACCTCTCTTCATCGATTCTCATTCTCAATGTCATGTCGAATTATCAAATCTAAGAATTGCGCCGGTGGCCTCAGATTATTTTGATATCTACCCCATCCCATGTACCAGATAATTGACATGACATGCGAACAGCAGCCTAAGGTCCGTTTTCCCACAATACATGAACAATAGTGTGCTATTATCGCATCAAGCCCTTGTGAAATTCTGTCGACAAGAATATATACATAATATGTCCGTCTCGATGAATGTCGGGACTGGATCCTACCTCTGAGGAGCCACGAATTAATCCAGTTTATCTTTTCCGTCGAAAAATCATTATTGGGTTCATTGTATACTTCAATTAAATATGAACCATCACTTTTTACGTGCTCCCCGTAGTAACTGCGAGCTTGTTGTACTTGGTACGTTCCAAGTGCATAAAGTATTAAATCATCGGCACTTAGAATGGGAAATTCATCCATTCCAGGAACTTCAGCATTCATATACACAAAATCAGCCCGTCTTCTATTAAGATTATTGCCAATGACATACTCGCCTAACTGATTCCGATTACTATGCTGAGGTATACGATATATTATTTCCTCCGTTAGTCTATGATCAGTTAATGGTACCCCAAACGCATTTAATAATGCTGCAGCTATTTTCTCTGAAAATAATAATGACTACTTTTTTGTACAATACAAATGTAAGTGTGCCAATGACTAGAGTATAATTATATATAACTTGCCTTCTTTCCTACCAAGAGAAAGCATTAGGATTAGCCAAATAAATAGCAATTGTTCTGTTCACAATGTCATGTCAATTATCTGGTACAGTGGGATGGGGTAGAATATCAAAATAATCTGAGGCCACCGGCGCAATTCTTAGATTTGATAATTCGACATGACATTGAGAATGAGAATCGATGAAGAGAGGTAAAAATGTATCTACTGATCGTAAAATAAAATCCCGCATTCCTCATTCCCATTTTATTTCCGCAAGATCCAATACTGAATCACACACCACATCGATAATCGTAAAAAAGTAAAAGTAATCTGTATTATTCATCTGTAATATCAACCATTCTAAAAACACAATAAGAATATTATCCTTACACAGAATAATAAATGAAAAATACTCGTTTATGTTGATGAGCTTGATGACATTCTGAAATATTTTGCCAAATATTCAAAATATCGTTTCGCATCCGAATATTGACTTAGCATATAAGTGAGTCCATAATAACTTTTTAATCGCTATTATTGTGTTCTATCATAATATATAATTTTCATTACTGGCCTGCAAGCTGCACTTTCAAAACGACGCCAACTTTACTCAAACCTGCTTATTGAGATTGGTTGATACATGACACTGCTTGTCGTCTGTTACAATCTTACAGATTCGGGCAGGTTGACCTGCTGTCCGTCTGTACGCATTTCGACATCATCTACCTGACTACTTGTGAAACAATTATTTGTTATATAATATTCTTTAGAGCACTACAATTAAATATATGCACTTAACAGTTTACATGTAAAATTAAAACAATATGGAATCGCACTATTTTAACCGTCGGCTCGAATAATTCCTCAACTGTTGTCAACTAAATAAGGGGGATTATGCTTCTATAATTTTAAAAGATAGGTAATTTCATTAAAAAAGTGTATTTTATGTGTTAGCATAAATTAACGGCCTGCATTTTGTTTTACCGCTATTTTACAGAGGATTAGTGTCCGTTTACCTTCCAGTTTATTATATACCACCTCGATAAACTTGCCGACATCGGCTTTTGCTGGTAGTAGAATTAAGTTAAATGTATAATATGTATAGTAGTTCCCTGTGAGGCAATTCGGGGTTAAAAAAGTTCTAGAAAGTTCAAAAGCAATCCGTTAATTATTTTTTGGATTTGCCCAAACAAACGTACACAAACGGAAGGTGTTTTTTTTAAATTATGTTGTTTGAGGCCGTTTTGTTAAAATATCTTTGCGATTTTCCTTATTTCCAGAAATCTTGTATAAGATATATCTAGGTAGAGGTTTATAAGTTAAAGTGCTGAAAAAGGTCTGTTTATTGTAAACAGCTTGAAACGTAAATCTGCAGGAAACTACTTTCAGGACCGGTTTAAAAAAAATCTTTTTAGTATTACATAACCCATTTATCAGCGAAGAAGACTATACGGCTTACGTTTTTATCCACGGTGTCCGACATGGAAAAAATCCCATGAGAAACCGCGGTGAACCACCTAAGCGGGGGGCTTTTTAATAGGTATTAGGCTTTACGCTTCCGTTGGTCATGGCCCCTCATTTACTCAGAATTTTTGCTCCATTCAGGACTACACGGGTACCTCTAAAAACGAGTCAGTGCTTCTACTTCGTCCTGTATAAATTTGTGATAAAGGTAATACGGATGATTTCCAGGAAAGAGAGAACTGAACATAGAACAGAGAATATAGAAAACGGAGTTTTTAGTTTATGTTGATTTCACCAAGAGCTTGAATATAAATTGTACCATAACCTAGATTTCTTTTTTAAATTTATGCAGTAGGCCGAGAGTTGAAAGCCGATTTTTCGTCATAAATTGTCAAAGTATTAACTTATTTTTTAAACTTTCGCGCTTTTTACACATATTTTTAGACAACAACTTCGGGTCTTAACTCGCGATCAAAACGGAGACTGCCCGTGACGCACGGTCGATGCAATTCGGCCGAAACGTCGGGAAGAAAAGAGGTAATCGTAAAACCTTCTAATAGTTTTGATCGCGAGTAAGACGCGCGAGTTGTTTGTCTAAAATATTAACTTATTAATTTTATTTAACAAGCTACTTTTGTTTGTACCGATTTTAACTTTATTCCGAACCTAATATAGAGCTGAAAGAAATTTGAAACGAAAAAACCTGAAAAGTTTATGAGTACGAAATACTAGCAACGCGGGTTTTACTCGCATTCATAGTGAAGTAATATACCGTAACCCCGATAGCGCTACCTCCCGCACACGGGTAAAAAGTAGTATACTTATGTCCCTTATTCAGGTTCAATACCTATCTGTGTGCTTAAATTTCATTTGAATATTCTTATTAATATCCAAAATTATCAATGATCAGTCCCCAGCGCGGTAACG
>NWSH02000019.1:2492985-2509598 GCA_002382865.2 Heliothis virescens
GTCAGACAGGCAGTCGCTCCATGTAAAACACTGGTTCTCAGCTGCATCCGGTTAGACTGGAAGCCGATCCCAACGTAGTTGGGAAAAGGCTAGGTAGGCAGATGATGATTCTCTCAAATATAACAACCTCGTTAGTCTAGCTGTCGCATAGCGCGACTGCTGTGCACAAGATCTCGGGTTCGTTTCCAATCGGGCCGAAATCGCCTTGTGACTTTTAGAAGCTTTCACGAAGCAGCCCGAAATCTGGAAGTTGGTGATTGATACACCCGTGCATCGGAAAGCGCGTAAATGCCTGCGTCCTGATCTCTCTACGGTCGTGTCAGATTGCCGTCCCAACGCACATAGGTCGATTTCGGTGAATTAGGCGGCCAAAATTATTTTATGGTTTATTTGATTAACGAACAACACTATAAAGTATAATCGGGTATTTAGATGAAAAATTATATTAATTTAGTAAATTATCTCAATGAAATGGTATTTTCCCATATAAAAATTGTAATTGTTAATTATTTTGCGTGTTTAGGTACTATAAGGTTTTTGATGGAATCGAATAATTCTTTTAATGATGTACTGGATATACTTTGAGTATATTTGGATTAAGTTTTCATATAAATTGAATAATTATTTTTCGCAAGTTAATAAATGAATCAAAAATAGTAAGTAAATCTAGCACATGTTAGAAAAACTGTAATTACTTAATTGATTTTCAGTTCCCTAAACATCTCTATTTACGTAATTATAATACCATTAAACAAATACATGCCTATGACACACAAATCCAACATAAAATTTGGGAGTTATTTGTTACTACCTAATAGTAAGCAGTAGGAATACCTACTTAAACATAAACAAGAAGAAAAAATAATTTTAATACAGGGTCTACATGGTATCAATTGAAAAAAGATGCAAATTTTTTTATAATTTATTCTTCTACATCCCCCTCACTGTCGCTTTTTCCATATTTATCGTACGTATCCTTAACATTAGGCTCTGCGGATAGCAAAATTTNCTAATAGTAAGCAGTAGGAATACCTACTTAAACATAAACAAGAAGAAAAAATAATTTTAATACAGGGTCTACATGGTATCAATTGAAAAAAGATGCAAATTTTTTTATAATTTATTCTTCTACATCCCCCTCACTGTCGCTTTTTCCATATTTATCGTACGTATCCTTAACATTAGGCTCTGCGGATAGCAAAATTTAAAGCTGTAAGTAAGTAAGTTTCCTTCGTTATATCTTTCAGAACTTGCGAGGTGCTTCTTTACCCTTCTTTTTGTAATATTACTTGAGCCGCCTGTACTGTCACGTCTGCGTTTGCAGAAGAGACAATTTCTTCGGTTTTCCTCCTTTTAGTTCTTACACTGCATTCACTGATGTTTTAGTAGATCGTCCAGGTCTGTTATGTG
Source organism: Heliothis virescens (assembly GCA_002382865.2). NCBI lineage: Eukaryota > Metazoa > Arthropoda > Insecta > Lepidoptera > Noctuidae > Heliothis > Heliothis virescens. Next base: position 2,494,396 of record NWSH02000019.1, read on the forward strand.
TTTTTGTGTGTATTTCGAACGTTCCTTCCAGCCACGATTCATTGCATACTAGAATTTTTACTAAGACGTTATGTACCTTAGACCATTTTTTTTTAATTTCTGTTTTGAAATATGAAAATGTATGTTTTAGTAATTTTTTGTATTCATCTGAGTCCCCGTAATTCATTAACAAATAATTTTCCAATTATTCCAATTTTCCGTCAATTGATGAAAGATTTTGGTCTTTTATCTTGTCAAATGGATATCTACAAGTCATAACTTTCATTCCCAAACAGTCTGACGAACCTATAACAAAATAAATCCACTGTAACACAAAAGAAAAAAAAAGTGGTAGTTTGNGCCACGATTCATTGCATACTAGAATTTTTACTAAGACGTTATGTACCTTAGACCATTTTTTTTTAATTTCTGTTTTGAAATATGAAAATGTATGTTTTAGTAATTTTTTGTATTCATCTGAGTCCCCGTAATTCATTAACAAATAATTTTCCAATTATTCCAATTTTCCGTCAATTGATGAAAGATTTTGGTCTTTTATCTTGTCAAATGGATATCTACAAGTCATAACTTTCATTCCCAAACAGCCTGACGAACCTATAACAAAATAAATCCACTATAACACAAAAGAAAAAAAAAGTGGTAGTTTATCACTTTCTGCTTTACCGACTAAAAAATTATTTATTTCGCAAAGTGGACCAAAGTGGGGCCTGATTTTTTGAGATTATCAAGCCAAAGAGTTATATAATAGAAAAAAACAAAAAAAATTGCTCGGAAAGGTTTGGAAGTATAACTTTTTATTAGTTGAAAACAAAAAATACTGAGAAATTATTCATAAAAAAAGGTAGTCTTTGACCCACTATTACTGTACTAAATATTAATATTTCTAATTAAGTTTTAAATAAGATTATAAGATAGTTACCTGGTTTACCCAGGTCCATCATTTTCACTTATGCACTGCCTGTTTAAAATAAAATATTCACTTTTTAATACTTGTTTCACTATGGGCGTTCGATAACTCAAAAGTATACAGCTTGCGATGACAACTTTCAAACTCCGAGCGACTATCTAGAAAGTACCCGTGTGCGGTTATATTATTTGGATACTGTTTGATAGGGTATCTGTTTATCAAATAATACATTTGTTTTGCTGTAGGGTAACTTTGGAAAATTGACTTTTGGCCGCCTAAATCCTAAAAATCGACGTATGTGCAACGGTTCCGGGAGTGATAAGGAGACCATGTCAGAGTCTATGTCTGTGCAAAAGCTTGTAGTGCACTATAATATGTCCTGCAAAGCTGGCTGATCTCCTTATATGAGAACAGCCACCGTGATCGATAATCGGCTAAGACGCCATTATTATACCTACAATTATCTACAAGTAAAAATTGTACAGTTCATAAAACAAGCGATGATAAGCTATCCTTTACAAAAGCAATCTTCGATACAATTATAGAACTCCTTGTATGACGTACCAGGTTACATCGTAGACTTGTTGACCGTGATCCTATGATTAAAGTCAGGAGTTACGAAGGGAAAGACGGAGCGGGTTTTGTTTAGCAAAGTGATATCAAAAGAACCATTTTTATGTGCGCTTGGCATTGTGCGGTGGTCCGAAAATGTTGCCCTGTGGAAGCCATGTGTTTTCTAGTGTTAAAATTGTCAATTTTGAACTTTTATACTAGATTAGACTATTTATTAAAAGCTCCTTAACAGCATTGACTGCGATACTAACGAAGACTGTTCCACGAAGTTTAATTCTATCAATTCAATCCAAACAGTATGTAAGAAAAAGTAAAAGCTTTTTTTAACCGACTTGAAAAAAGAAGAACGTCCTCGATTCGACCGAATCTATCGAAAACGAAGTGAATCGAGAGAACTACAAATTATTAGGGCAACTTTTTTATCATATGAGCTTTTCTCCTGCCCACAACAAGGACCAAAAATAGGGGGTGATATTTATATTATACAAAATATTGCTGCAAAGTCTAATCAGAGCGAAGTAACGAAGTACGGATTAAATAGGATTAATTCAACCCTTTTTTTATTTCAAATTGTCAACTCCTGAATATCGTCATTTATCGGATCGTTGGTTTACCAAAGCGAGAAATGACCTAGATCCAACCTGTTATGCAATTGCAGTGGTCTATGTTTTAAACTTGACATTACTGCAGCAATTGTAACACATATGTACTAATGTTTTGCTTTGCAATGATGACTTGATTTTGTACTGACTATATCTTTTCTACTGTTGTACTGCCTCGTTGGTCTAGTGGTCGCATAGCGCGACTGCCGTGCCACGGGTCTCGGGTTCGATTCCCGGGTCAGGCCGAAATCGCTTTGTGGGTTTTAGAAACTTTCACAAAGCAGCCTGGAGTTTGGAAGTTGGCGGTGTTACACCCCCGTGCCTGGGAGGGCACGTAAAGCCGTCGTCCTCGATTGTTACTCAGTAGCAGTCGTAGTTATAAATCCACGTCAGAGGCCGTCAGGCGGATTTGAGAAAACTCTGACACTAGGGCTTGTCAGGTGATTAAACCTGCAGCTCACTCGATAAGAAGAAGAAGACTGTTGTAAGATTATATACTATGCTGTATTTTTCTCCTTTGTAACAACATAGAGATTTTTTCAGATTACCAGTTATCTCAATACAAGAAAATTGGTGAGATGTGAATAAAGAAAAATCAAAGTAGACAATCTGTTGTAAGATATAATGATACTCAATAATTAAACATGCTTTGTTGTATAGCAACATCAACAAGGCAAGTTTATGATTGCTCTTACAATTATATGAGTTTAATTGACTCGGTTAGCTATAAATAGCATCTAGATTTCTTGACACACACATTGAGATAAACTTGAGTCAACTATCAACCAACAATGTATTTAAAACTAGCTTCCGCCAGCGGTTACACCCGCTTGCCCATGGGAACTAATGTGTGCACCCGGATAAAAAGTAGCCTATAGCCTCCCTCGATAAATGGGCTATCTAATACTGAGAGAATTTTTCGAATTGGACAAATAGCTCCTAGCTCCTGCTATCTAGTAGCTAGTAGTAGAAAGAATGAAAAAAATTAAAAAGTTGCCAAAAAATAACTTTTTATTTAACTCTAGAATTTGTTTTCATTACAAAAGACAGTCAAAAACTTGGTTATGGGATTTTAAGAATTAAGATTTCAAGATGTCCTTTAATTTAAGTATAGAAAAGCCAAAATAAGGGCTTTTTGTACGTGAATTAAAAGGGCAATGGGGCTAAGCTGTAGATCTCTCATTTCAATTTAGAAGTATATAGCATTGAGGCATATTCTTTATGAATTTACTAGCATCTGCCAGCGGTTTCATCCGCTTCCCATGGGAACTACTCAGCACACCCGGATAAAAAGTAGCCTATAGCCTTCCTCTATAAATGGGCATACAAACTCTGAAATAATTTGTAAAGTGGAGATTAGCGCGTTCAAACAAACAAACTCTGCAGCTTTATAATATTGGTATAGATTTTTTATAACTCAATGAAATAAGCATAAGGACTGTGTGTTTACTTTAGTCTATAGCAAGTTAATGTAAGATTGAAGGTTAAATGACTATCATAGACCTAAAACTTGCATTAACAACATTCAATGTTTCTGAAGGTCATTTAATTGTTGGGGCCCGGTTGTCATTTGAACATCTTTAGCAGTCTCTACTGGCAATCAAAAGCTAGAAAGACTGAAAACCAGTCTGACTGAGGTGTATAGGGTAGCAGATAGCCAGTTGCTTCAGGTAACATACTGGTTCTCTACTGCATCTAATTAGCTTTGAGCCAACTCCAACAGGAAGAGCTAGGTACAGATGACAGCACATCAAGTTACCACAATCTGTCAAATTTCTGCAATAGATTTTCAACCTTATTACAATGGAGGTAGGTTAAGTTTCGTTCGATTCGAAATTTGACAGATTCATATACGTTAACCTGCTGTCGTCTGTACCTACATGATGAGATTCAAAACTTGCAAGATTAGCAAAAAGAAGTAGGGTTTATATTGTATTTATTTCCTAGAGCCATTACTTTATTTAATATCTATGCCATTACCTACTTTGTAAAATGTGGCAAGAACAATGACTCTTGTTGACTATAACTTTAAGAAGTTTGTGGGAGTGGGAATAAATTGTAGAGGCTAACAAATTGGTCAAAAATGTCACATAAAAAGTATGTAAGTAGGTCAAGTACAGTAAATAAACTGTACTTAACTTTAAAGCTAACTTACCCCAGGATCCTAGAATGGTTTATCGAAATCCCGAGCACTGAACTTATGTTTCCATCTTTAGCAGGCTAACTACATTAACTTCACGCCACAAACCTATAAAATCGATAGAAAATATGAAACGTAGAAGAAACTACATTTCTCAGGGCAACTTCAGCTGTGCAAAATATTTACATCCCGGAGTAGGAAAAGAATCACGCATGCAATGACTCTGACAGCAAATTGACAGTCATTGTCAACTTTTATGTCAGTGTCACTAATACAAACTGTCAGTGTCATCTTTCGAAGTTTCGATTTCGATCACAGACGGAAAAGGTTAATTCCTAACCTAAAAGGAGAAGTGATTTTTAGTGATAAAAATCCCATATTATAACAATCATGAACGGAATCAGGATTATGAAAAGCCTTCAGTGGCGTTCTTTTTCACGATGGTAAGAAAATTAACTTAGTATTGCACTTTTTATCTCCAAGTTTGTATGTTAGGTTACCAAGCTTCTCGATCCTATGGAGTGTTATAAGTATATATTTGATCTAAGAAAACTTGATCGTTTCTTTCAGTGCCATCCTGCGCCAAGAAGTAGCCCAAGCAGCTCCTTCCCTGACCATTCCGGTGCCTGAAGGCGTAGACAAGCCAGTTTCGCCGAAAATTGAAAAGATTGTCTCTGAAATCACAACCTTAAACCTCCTTGAAGTATCAGAGCTTAGCCAAGTCTTAAAGAAGAGGCTAAATCTTCCTGACGCCCCGGTTATGCCGATGGGAGGCTTTGCTATGGCTGCCCCTGCTGCTCAGGATGAGGAAGAAGCTACCCCTAAAGCTGTGAAGACTAACTTCACTGTATGTATGCTAAAAAGACTGAAATTGAAAGGCCTTGCCTCTAAATAGAAACTTATTCATTTGAAATGTTACCTATTTACAAAATTTTATACTTTTTTCTAGGTAAAACTCACCAAGTTTGATGACAAACAAAAAGTGGCCCTCATCAAAGAGGTCAAGAGCCTTCTAGAAGGATTCAACCTGGTACAAGCTAAGAAGTTTGTTGAAAGCGTCCCTACAGTTGTGAAGGCTGATGTGTCTAAAGACGAGGCAGAGAAACTGAAAGAAGCCCTGACCAAAGTCGGAGGCATTGTAGAAATAGAATAGACAAATTGTAATGTTAGGTTAAGGTTTTAGTGTGTAAATTACTTAGAAAATTACCAAAATAAAAAATGATATGCATTTCATTACTTCTTTTTTTCAATCAGTCTTAAAACACACTCAAACAGAGATTATTTTAAGGTTTTTAGAGACCGCTAAGATTTGATAATAGTTCAAATTGAGTTAGGTACTTCTGACTTACTACTAAACTAAATAGTTCTCCTGGCCTATAAAATAAATATTTTTATCTTATCAAAGTGCCTGTCCTTATCTTGTAAGCAAAGTTCACCAACCTAGGGTTTACCACGTTCGGTTGCCAACACTGTACTCGCAGGCGTTTAAAAATTTTTAGAAAACAACACTATTTAGCTAGTCTCATGAGCGTAGGAAACAATGTTGTAATATTTGTAAGGTTTAATATTGGTTATGCCTTCTTACGTCTCTATCTATCTTACGTTATTGTGACAAAGAATCGTAGTATTTGAATAGCACATCAAATAAGTGCCCTATCAAAATAAAAAAGCCTGTTAATTCTGAATTCATGCATAAATACAATAAAAAAATAGGTAAGTAGCTATAAAAATTCAAATTAAAGAAACACATCGACTTGTGGTAGATATGCATTGACAGATATAAGTAAACACAGAAGGCCTTGATTCATTGTGACGCTGTAAAAATAAATGCCATTAAAAACATCCTGTACAAAACCCAAGTCTCGCAGCTCAGTATCTCTACCGTAAAAAGTTGTTAGATCCATGTAATACCAAGTCGGTTAATCTATTTAGTCTCTACTTAAAGGACCTTCTGTCTTTAGTTATTACATACGTTTAACAAATAGATCGACTTGGCCATCGCATGATTTGGTTATTAGTATGTATTATCACACTACACAGCACGACGGGCCAGCAACTTAATTCCTCACCAGAGTCCTTCAGAATATGATGATTGAGGTGAGTATCTTAAAGAAGTTAATGTTCCTGAAACTTCAAAGGCGAACAAGAGTACCAATTAATGAATTGGTTTCGAGAATTTCAATCGCGTGAGGCGCGACAGACTAAAGAATCTAATATAATTGTAATATTCACTGTGTTTTCATGTGATGGCCAAGTCGTTCTATTTGTTAAACGTATGTAATAACTAAAGACAGAAGGTCCTTTAACTAGAGACTAAATAGATTAACCGACTTGATATTACATGGATCTAACAACTTTTAACGGTAGAGATACTGAGCTGCGAGACTTGGGTTTTGTACAGGATGTTTTTAATGGCATCTCACTTCTTTTTGTAGAGTTTATCTTTACATATACAAAAGACACGTAAAGGGTGTCTTTAGCCCAGGAAACTGAACAACTTTTCTCTTGGAACATAAGTAGAATTTGTAATGTAAAGACAGACGTTTTTTTCATAATTCAACATATTTTCCCACGGGTATGTTGTTCAGTTTCATGGGCTAAACACACCCTTACCCACTCTATACCCCCTCCCGTTATGCCTCATATAGTAGATATCTATCTACACCTATTATTTTCTATTGTACAGTAATTATTCATTAACTGCAAATGTAACCTTGTAATCCTATACATTTATATAGGATTACAAAGTTATTCATGCAGTTAGTGTATTTATAAAACTGGACCGAAATTGCAAAATGTTTAAGTTTTCCCATAATAAGGACACTAAACTCTATATGTATTCTAAATTTGAAGCTTCTATGTCTGCTAGAAGTGCCTTGGACTTTTGATGATCGGTGAGTCAGTGAGTGACAAAATTCAGAAACTTTAACAAATTGTCATTCTTAAACCACTGGTTCAAATTGTCTGAAATTATAAATACACCGTATTTATACAATGCCTAATTAGTTACAAAAAATTCAGGCTTCTTGTTTTATCCACAACGAAATTATAGTGGGTCGAAAATAGCCTGAATTGCTTCGAGAAAAGGATGGTACGGCCGTGCCGCTTTTTCTGCTTGACTTGGCGGGGGCACTGCCGTGCCCCCTGATAATGCATGAACCTACAGATTATTCAAGCAGATTATATATTACTTAAACTCCTAATACATTCTACAAATGATACCACCACACAGAATCGCGCTGTAGCTGTCACGTTGCGGACGCACACAGCGAAAACGTGATTACCACAATTATATATTACGTATTTTTCGTTTTTGGCCTTGCTGGACTAGACTGGAGAAACAAGTTATTTATTTTCTAGTCCGCTCTTAGCTGTCAAGTAGCGCCGGTGGGTATTATTACAATTCGAAGTGATAAAGTATTAAAGTGATCGGTAATAAATATTTAAAGACTTTATTTGAGATTTGTGCATATTTTATATTAGTGTAGAATGACAAATCATTGAAAGTGACGTATGTTTATATACATGGGCTTGTTATCAAATCTACAGGCAGGTTGATAAAAATGTAATCGCTGTGGGGCGAAATAAAGTGTCAGTTATCAATATCAAGTAGAAGATGGAAGTGAGTAACCATTTGAAAAAGTTCAAATTACTGTTGGACTATGTGTTTGAAGGCAAGGTTGTGTTGAATGAGAATACGACGGAGAAGTTGTTAAAGTTTTTGGAAGACCGCAGTGATAACAGTGAGTACCTGTGTTAACTTCACGGATTTGTTAGTGATGTTGTGTTGTTTTGTGTTGGAGCGTTTACACATCACGTTGCAGCTGCAGCGTTTTTCAACTAAACTCGCACATTTTATGAGAACTGATAGCAAACGTATATTGGAGAAGGTTCCATAGAAAATTCTAGGAGGATAGTTCAAAAGCACACAGAATGACGAAGGCGCGAGCGCAAGTTACCGCTGCGACGCGACATGATGTGTAAACGCCTTTAAGCAAACTCCATCCATATTATGCATAATGCAACAAACTATGCATACCTAGCCATAAAAAATAACATCGGTATAATAAACATAGCTATTCCATATAGAAACGTCAAGGAATGTTAAACAGGACCCTATTAGCATTAATAGAAGATTTTTCCTAATTTATGGTTTATCCGGTACCTATGCCTAACAAAACAAACGATATTGTATGTAGGTACTACTTCCTTTGGCAAAGTATCTATAAACACAAGGAAAAATAACACATTACAACATGTTACTACTCATACGAGTAGGAAGTACCTAGGTACGGGATAATATTTATGATTTCCGATTCATTGAATCGGGAATTCATTTAGATATGTCATATCTTGTACGACACGTGATCCAAAACGCAGTCTTATATTAAAAACGCAAACACAACTTGTATACTTAGTTATAACAGGATAAGGATTAGGGTTTAAACCAAGAACCTTTTTATTACCTAACGACTATCTAAATAGGGGTCCACAAAAAAGGGGTCGATAGGACCAGACGTCACTTTGTTTTTAACCTAATTGTTTTAAGCAGTACTAGGCAGTTCGTTTGTTGAATATGGTACCTACTAGGGGAGTAACCCTCATGAAGATTAATGGCCAGTTTCTGAGCACCTTTATCGGTGGTTTATCTATTCATTTTCCCTTAAAAATGAATAGATAACCTTTCGATAGCGAGACTCAGAAACCGGCCATAAAAGGGATAAAACCTTTATTGCATTTTTAATTTACCTTTAGATTCACCCTTTTTTTTTCTATCTGCTATCCTACTTACTCTCAGTGGAACTTTGTGACCTCATCAATCTACCAACCGGCCTCTCACAAACTGTACTTTGGACTGGTCATGGACTTTAGACTAGAGTCTTTATAAGAAAACTATTATAAAATCATTCAAATGTCGTCGTAGTTATCTGTGAGGCGCCTACTGTCCGTCATTATGCACGCGTTTCTCACACCTCAGCCACGCTCACACACTTGTAACAATGCCATTCATATGGTTACAGCTTTTCTTGTCTTTAATTCTCCGAACTGGCTAGCCACTTCACGACAGTCAAAATGTAGGCAAACAAGACGCTAAAGCTCTTACAAGAGGCAATTTTACCGCTCGTTGTTCTTACCTACCCTTGGGCCGTTGTGCAGTCACTATAATGGTGAAATTCTGCCGGAATATGCCACTGTATGTACCACACAGTGTGCAATAAATGTGGTTTCTGGTAATCTCACCTGAGCAAATAGAAACAATTGCGCGCAACACCTTTTTATTTGCAAAATGTGAAACAAAAGTGAACTCCATGCAGTGCGCGCACAAATGTTGGCCAACCAATGTCTGCGAAATATTTTGGTGGAATTTAACCCTAACCTAGGATCATTTATCATAATCATCAATAATCATCATCATCATAATCATGACAATAAGATAATTTAAAGTGATAATTAAGAACTTTCTTGTTATGCGTTACAAACATCTATGAAAGATCTTCCAAAGGCGTGACGGTTAAGAACACATTTCTATCATGTATTTACTGAAATAGGCAAGTTCCTATTATAATACTGCAATAGAGAAAGTTACTTGCATATTTAAGTACTTACCTATCTACCTACGCGATCCTTTCTCAGGACCCATTTCAGTCGGTTCCTAATTCAGGCTCGCACCTCTAAAAAAAAACCCTAATAGTAACATTTTGTATATTTCAGGTCCTGGCAAAAAACTTCTGGAAACGCCATGCTTCTCCGATGTAATATTTGATTCGTTAGAAAAAATAACAAATGCACCGACTTCAGTTAGACTCTTCCTCGTCGAAATCACGTCATTACTTTTCAAAAATGAGCTACAGTTTATCAAAATGCAAAATTCTCACGTCGCGCAAGGCAATCAGGGTTCCTCTATCAAATATTGCATTCTACATAACTTGAGCACTAATATTCAAAGCCGCGCATTGCATTTGGCTTGTATTAAATTAGCAACGGTGCACATAACGCATTGTTCTGGAGTTAAATTACTTTTGGAACATAAAGTGTGGCGGTATATTCTGTGTCCAAGCATCCATCAGGTGTCCATTCCGATTGCAAAAGCGGCATACAAGTTCATATCACTGCTGGTTATAGAGTTAAACAAGTACGACAAAGAGCAACAGTTAACGGAGTTGTTGGAGTACGTGGTAGAACCTATCCTCACGAGCGATTACAACACTGTAGAACTTATAGATCTAGACACCGAGAAAGTTCTAATAGATAAGATAATTGCAAATTTGAATGCGCTATTACAAATTTTAATAGACTTGGAAGATGTGGAAGTTAATCACGCGATACGAATTTTAAAGAGTCATTTCTTACTGGAACGATCACTCTTTTGCATTATGAGAGTAACTAGGTTTTCACATATGATTAACTTAATAAATGACATAGGATTTAGATTTATTTACGCAACTAACAGACGTTTGTTATTCAGTGGCAAAGTAGATGAATTTTGTAATGAAATAGTCGCTTACTACCGTAACAGTATTTTGCGGAGCATTAAAAAATGGGATACACCATCTCTCATAGACTTCTCGAGGAAGAGTGTTATATTTTGGTCCAACTTTGAAAAGACTCACAAAGACCGGCTATCTTTCCCGATTACATTTGAAAGAAATGGATTGAAATTATATTTATCGGATCAATTGATGGCGTTCTTAATAGAGCCGCTGCTAATCTATGCGATTGATAATAAACTTGGTCGTACTCAAGCTGAGAGGGATGAATTTATGGATAAAATCCTTACGCAAGTAGGGAAAAATTTCGCAGAACATATCTTCATTGCTGGCTATTCATTCAAGACGCTCTTAGAATCTGGCAACTCAACTCAAAACGCAATCGAATCCATTAGAGAACTTTTAAGTCTGAAGGGTCATTTGAACCCGACACAAGCAGGTCTTTATTTCCAAAGCCTGTTCCATGTTCTGGACATTTTCATATTGTCGGACGGAGCAGGTGGGCTGCTTTTGGAGGAGAACCCTATCAAATCCCCGAATGACGTGCGGTTGCTGTCTCTCGTGCTGGACGCGTTACGGATGCTGCTCAAGGAACATAACATTTCCTGGTACGAGAACGTCGAGGTCGTTAGTCTTCAGGAGGGTCTCATGAACTTATTGAAGCAAAACATCTTGGACACCAAGGTAAGCTAGAGTAGGTAACACTTCAGAATTCTTATTAATATTAGTCCAACCTACGCAAAGAACCACTCACGAGCACGCCCAGTGCGGTGAGTATGGGTTAATCGCCCCAGCTTGGGGAGGCCTTTGTTCAGCAGTGGACGCTATAGGCTACGACGACAAAAAGAAAGAAGACAATAAGATCAGTAACTACTAGGCACGCGTGCTTTTAAATCTTATTAGAATTACCGAATAATAGCACAGTAGTGTGCACGACAATAAACGACCTCAACGTAGTTGGGAAAAGGCTAGGCAGATGATGATGTGCACGACAATAAATTAAACCTTACATACCTCACACTCTAAGTCTACATATAAAACATGATTTACAGTAGGCGGTATAACTACCGGACATAACCAAATACCTGCATTATTTCAGCAAGTAGTGCAAGTCTTGGACCTGATAGATCTTTGCGTGAAGAAGTTCCTGTGTCCGAATATGACGTTGTTAGTGGAAATCCGCCAGGAGAGCACCCTGACCGTCATAGGAGAGGTCATGAAGACGTACATGCATCACGAGGACTGGGAAGTGAGGGACTCTGCCCTCAACCTGCTGTTAACATGCACAGACATATCTTTCATCAGTAAGTATAAGTACCTAGTCGTTACAAATCTTTGTAAAACACTGACACGAGGGCTTGGTAGGTGATTAAACCTGCAGCTCATTCGATAAGAAGAAGAAGACTAATCTTTTAATTTTTGTGTGTATGTTTGCAATGACTAAGTAAACTTAAAACCTACTGAAACAAAAAAAAATTTTCACTGGTGGGAAGCTACTCTCGTTTCCTATGAAAACATCGGGTTTGCTGAGTCTTTTCTAATTCCTATTAGTTCGTTTGAGAACTACCTTATCTACTAAGCAGATATTTATCAGTTTTCAAGTGATATGTTGAACAAATCAATTAGCATCGTCTTGCTACTTGATAACCGACCTACAGTTTTGTGCTCCTATTATTTTGTATTGATGGAATACTTCCATTAAATATTTAATCAGAGAATTGATGACAGGGTAATAACCTTATCCTAGGGAATCTACAATTAGGCAATTGATTTTTCGTCGATATCTTGTCTTTTAATAATTTGGGGCTATATCTAATTTATTATTCAACATTCTCTACAAATATAACGCAGACTGTAAACATCCCCCAAGAAGCTATAAAAAAACGAATGATAGAGAAAGCAATCCCAGGTCATCGGTGGCCGAATTTATGTGCAATTCCTACATTACTATCCGTTGTTTTTACCCATATCCCAGCAAAGTTATAGGTTGTAGGTGTTACCTTAATTAGGTTTTGGTATCTTTGGGTATCTATCATTAATCTATTCTATAGTAGGTATATCGCTATTATGCCACGTTGCTGAGCACCTTAGTCACCGGTTTAAAGGTGCTCAGAAACCGGCCATATTGCCATTTAAATTGATATTTTCAAGAGCTCGTGGCTAAGTCAAAGCCGCGCGGATCGATCGATCATAAGGTTAAGCAACGCTTGGCGTGGTCGGTCCGTGGATAGGTGACCTTGAATCTTGTCACAACGAGTTTTTCCGTGTTTTTGGAAGGCACGATAAACTGGTGGGTCCCGGCTGTCATTTGAACATCTTTGGCAGTCGTTACGGGGTCAGAAGCCAGAAAGTCTGACAACCAGTCTTACCTAGGGGTGCCAGGTTGCCCAGGTAACTGGGTTGTGGAGGTCAGATAGGCGTGCTCCATGTAAAACACTGGTTCTCAGCTGCATCCGGTTAGACTGGAAGCCGACCCCAAAAATAATTGGGAAAAGGCTAGGCAGATGAAATTGATATTTTCACAATCAATTTATTCATATTTCTGTACGCTCTTAAGTAGTCAAAAATATGCTGCATCATGCTCACGCGACAATACAAAATTTATCACGACTGAGAAATTATGTTGTTTGCTATCTTCATTATGTACACAAAGCTAAAAAAAACCATAAAGCAAGTCCGAACACGTTCACAGTATGTTAAGCATTTTTTGATATTTTTGAAAGTCTTCGAACATTTTTTTTGCTATCGAAATTATGATGGATGTTCATAATAAACTTAAGCTTAAATCAACCCAGAATCAAGAAAACAAAGGAATCAGATCTAACCAATATCTATGGATCTAACAGATATTTCGATGGTCAGTCTGGAGACGCTAGCGCGCGGCGGCCTCAGCTTTAGGATGACACTGTTTTCGGACATCGATTGTTTCGGGAAGCTACCCGAAAAATCATGCCATAGAAAAGTAGTCAAAATTAAAAACATTTCTATGGCACTATTAACTTAACTTTATCTGGCCTATGAAACTGACTGTCAGTGTCGCATAGGCCCAGACCCATAGGTGAAAGTAAAAAAAAAATATTTTATGGTGATTTGAGATTTGTTGGCGCAGTGTTGCGCGTAGGTACCACACTTTGTGGATCTAAGCCTAAATGACGGGACCGCTAGAAAAATTTGCAGGCAATACCAGCCAGGGTTGCCGAGAAATGCTTCGACGATACACATAAGAATGCAACAACAGTATTTTTATATGCACCGACTACAAATGGAAGATAGTCCATGAGGAGTTTCCCCTTGCAAGATAATATAATATAACACATACTTACCTACCTTAATAAAATCAATTCTAAGAGAATCCTCACTGAGAACTTCGTTGTTCGTTATCAAAGAAAACCGCACTGTCATGCTTACTCTCGTATTTACGACCTATGGCAAAACCAATACCATTGCTTAAATTATTTGTTATTTATATCAATCGCTCTATTCATTGCTTAGAATCACATAGATGTTCTTTCGGCATAAAAATTAGATATTGTATTATCTAATCTATACTTCTATACTAATATTATAAAGCTGAAGAGTTTGTTTGATTGTTTGTTTGAACGCGCTAATCTCAAGAACTACTGGTCCGATTTGAAAAATTCTTTCAGTGTCAGATAGCCCATTTATCGAGGAAGGTTATAGGCTACTTTTTATCCGGGTGCGCGCAGCAGTTCCCACGGGAATTCCTGAGATTAGCGCGTTCAAACAAACAAACTATTCAACTTTATAATATTAGTATAGATCCGAGTATTTATTTATTAACTTATTATTATTAACGGTCCAATAACTATTTAGGCCCAAGTTAACCGATATCTGAAACGCCCATTTTTCATAAAACAACCGTTTACTTTGAAAATTGAACGTGATAATTCAAAGTAGACCGTTTTAGGAAAACTGACGTTTAATTTGTGGGTGAATTTGGGCCCCAGTGGTCAGACGAGTGAAAAAACCAGCAAATAATAATAACCAACGTAGACCTACAAAAACGCTTTGACGTCAGCATCTATGCGCTTACGCACGCTCGAGAGATTACCCCGCTATATAACTTGACCATTTAATTGTTTAGGTATATATTTTTTATAGTAATTTTTTAACTATAACAAATATAAAAACACGTGGAAGATGCATTTTCGTCATAATTACTAACAACTTTGAGCATTCATATTTGTGACTTTATCATTAACTTTGTGCTGCTTAAGGTGAATGCAACGCCTGGAAACGGGAAATTCAACGGCGACGCATTCATTTTACATTAAAAACTTTTTATAAAAAACAAAACCGACTTCGCAAAAAAACACTGAAAGGGAAAAATAAATAAAACTTTTCACATGGCTCTAGAAGACGGTGTCTGCAGGTCTGTTGACTGTGTTTATTTTGCCACCGAACAAAAAAATAATTTTGAATATCGGTCCAGCCATCTTCGAGTAATCGGTGAACATACATAAAAAAAAAAA
>NWSH02000019.1:2509623-2531468 GCA_002382865.2 Heliothis virescens
TGAGCGCTACTGTCCGTCATTATGCACGCGTTTCTCAACCTCAGCCACCCTCACACACTGTAACAATGCATTCATATGGTTACAGCTTTTCTTGTCTTTAATTCTCCGAACTGGCTAGCCACTTCACGACAGTCAAAATTAGGCAAACAAGACGCTAAAGCTCTTACAAGAGGCAATTTTACCGCTCGTTTTCTACCTACCTTGGGCCGTTGTGCAGTCACATAATGGTGAAATTCTGCCGGAATATGCCATGTATGTACCACACGTGTGCAATAAATGTGTTTCTGGTAACTTCACCTGAGCAAATGAAACAATTGCGCGCACACCTTTTTATTGCAAAATGTGAAACAAAAGTGAACTCCATGCAGTGCGCGACAAATGTTGGC
The DNA here is from genome assembly GCA_002382865.2 of Heliothis virescens. Lineage (NCBI taxonomy): Eukaryota > Metazoa > Arthropoda > Insecta > Lepidoptera > Noctuidae > Heliothis > Heliothis virescens. The sequence goes on from NWSH02000019.1 coordinate 2,510,010, forward strand.
CAACCAATGTCTGCGAAATATTTTGGGGAATTTAACCCTAACTAGGATCATATATCATCAATAATCATCATCATCATAATCATGACAATAAATAATTAAAGTGATAATTAAGAACTTTCTGTTATGCGTTTACAAACATCTAGAAAGATCTTCCAAAGGGTGACGGTTAAGAACACATTTCTATCATGTATTTACTGAAATAGGCAATTCCTATTATAATACTGCAATAGAGAAAGTTACTTGCATATAAGTACTGTACTTCTACTACGCGATCCTTTCTCAGGACCCATTTCAGTCGTTTCCTAATTCAGGCTCGCACCTCTAAAAAAAACCTAATAGTAACATTTTGATATATTCAGGTCCTGGCAAAAAACTTCTGGAAACGCCAGCTTCTCCGATGTAATATTGATTCGTTAGAAAAATAACAATGCACCGACTTCAGTTAGACTCTTCCTCGTCGAAATCACGTCATTACTTTTCAAAATGAGCTACAGTTTATCAAATGCAAAATCTCACGTCGCGCAAGGCATCAGGGTTCCTCTATCAAATATTGCATTCTACATAACTTGAGCACTAATATTCAAAGCCGCGCATTGCATAGCTGTATTAAATTAGCAACGGTGCACATAACGCATTGTTCTGGAGTTAAATTACTTTTGGAACATAAAGTGTGGCGGTATATTCTGTGTCAAGCATCCATCAGGGTGGTCCATTCCGATTGCAAAAGCGCATACAAGTTCATATCACTGCTGGTTAAGAGTTAAACAAGTACGACAAGAGCACAGTTAACGGAGTTGTTGGAGTACGTGGTAGAACCTATCCTCACGAGCGATTAAACACTGTAGAACTTAAGATCTAGACACCGAGAAAGTTCTAATAGATAAGATAATTGCAAATTTGAATGCGCTATTACAAATTTTAATAGACTTGGAAGATGTGGAAGTTAATCACGCGATACGAATTTTAAAGAGTCATTTCTTACTGGAACGATCACTCTTTGCATTATGAGAGTAACTAGGTTTTCACATATGATTAACTTAATAAATGACATAGGATTTAGATTTATTTACGCAACTTACAGACGTTGTATTCATGGCAAAGTAGATGAATTTGTAATAAATAGTCGCTTACTACCGTAACAGTATTTTGGCGAGCATTAAAAAATGGATACACCATCTCTCATAGACTTCTCGAGGAAGAGTGTTATTTTTTGTCCAACTTTGAAAAGACTCACAAGACCGGCTATCTTTCCGATTACATTTGAAAGAAATGGATTTGAAATTATATTTATCGGATCAATTTAGGCGTTCTTATAGAGCCGCTGCTAATCTATGCGATGATATAAACTTGGTCGTACTCAAGCTGAGAGGGATTGAATTTATGGATAAAATCCTTACGCAGTGGGAAAAATTTCGCAGAACATATCTTCATTGCTGGCTATTCATTCAAGACGCTCTTAGAATCTGGCAACTCAACTCAAAACGCAATCGATCCATTAGAGAACTTTTAATGTCTGAAGGGTCATTTGAACCCGACACAAGCAGGTCTTTATTCCAAAGCCTGTTCCATGTTCTGGACATTTTCATATTGTCGGACGGAGCAGGTGGCTGCTTTTGGAGGAGAACCCTATCAAATCCCGAATGAGTGCGGTTGCTGTCTCTCGTGCTGGACGCGTTACGGATGCTGCTCAAGGAACAAACATTTCCTGGTACGAGAACGTCGAGGTCGTTAGTCTTCAGGAGGGTCTCATGAACTTATTGAAGCAAAACATCTTGGACACCAAGGTAAGCTAGAGTTAGGTAACACTCAGAATTCTTTTAATATTAGTCCAACCTACGCAAAGAAACCACTCACGAGCACGCCAGTGCGGTGAGTATGGGTTAATCGCCCCAGCTTGGGAGCCTTGTTCAGCAGTGGACGCATAGGCTACGACGACAAAAAGAAAGAAGACAATAAGATCAGTAACTACTAGGCACCGTGCTTTTAAATCTTTATTAGAATTACGAATATAGCACAAGTGTGCACGACAATAAACGACCTCAACGTAGTTGGAAAAGGCTAGGGCAGATGATGATGTGCACGACAATAAATTAAACCTACATACCTCACACTCTAAGTCTACATATAAAACATGATTTACAGTAGCGGTATAACTACCGGAATAACCAAATACCTGCATTATTTTCAGCAAGTAGTGCAAGTCTTGGACTGATAGATCTTTGCGTGAAGAATTCCTGTGTCCGAATATGACGTTGTTAGTGGAAATCCGCCAGGAGAGCACCCTGACCTCATAGAAAGGTCATGAAGACGTACATGCATCACGAGGACTGGGAAGTGAGGACTCTGCCCTCAACCTGCTTAACATGCACAGACATATCTTTCACAGTAAGTATAGAACCTAGTCGTTACAAATCTTTTGTAAAACACGGACACGAGGGCTTGTAGGTGATTAAACCTGCAGCTCATTCGATAAGAAGAAGAAGACTAATCTTTTAATTGTTGTGTTATTTTGCAATGACTAAGTAACTTAAAACCTACGAAACAAAAAAAAATTTTCACTGGTGGGAAGCTACTCTCGTTTCCTATGAAAACATCGGGTTTGCTGAGTCTTTTCTAATTCCTATTAGTTCGTTGAGAACTACCTTATCTACTAAGCAGATATTTATCAGTTTTCAAGTGATATGTTGAACAAATCATTAGCATCGTCTTGCTACTTGATAACCGACCTACAGTTTTGTGCTCCTATTATTTTGTATTGATGGAATACTTCCATTAAATATTTAATCAGAGAATTGATGACAGGGTAATAACCTTATCCTAGGAATCTACAATTAGGCAATTGATTTTCGTCGATATCTTGTCTTTTAATAATTTGGGCTTTATCTAATTTATTATTCAAACATCTCTCAAAATATAACGCAGACTGTAAACATCCCAAGAAGCTATAAAAAAACGAATGATAGAGAAAGCAATCCAGGTCATCGGTGGCCGAATTTATGTGCAATTCCTACATTACTATCCGTTGTTTTTACCATATCCCAGCAAGTTATAGGTTGTAGGTGTTACCTTAATTAGGTTTTGTATCTTTGGGTATCTATCATTAATCTATTCTATAGTAGGTATATCGCTATTATGCCACGTGCTGAGCACCTTAGTCACCGGTTTAAAGGTGCTCAGAAACCGGCCATATTGCCATAAATTATATTTTCAGAGCTCGTGGCTAAGTCAAAGCCGCGCGGATCGATCATCATTAGGTTAAGCCAACGCTTGGCGGTCGGTCCGTGGATGGGTGACCATCTTTTCATAACGAGTTCTTCCGTGTTCGGAAGCACGATAAACAGTGGGTCCCGGCTGTCATTTGAACATCTTTGACAGTCGGTACGGGTAGTCAGAAGCCAGAAAGTCTGACAACCAGTCTTAACTAGGGGTGCCAGGTTGCCCAGGTAACTGGTTGTGGAGGTCAGATAGGCAGTCGCTCCATGTAAAACACTGGTTCTCAGCTGCATCCGGTTAGACTGGAAGCCGACCCCAAAATAATTGGGAAAAGGCTAGGCAGATGAAATTGATATTTTCACAATCAATTTATTCATATTTCTGTACGCTCTTAAGTAGTCAAAAATATGCTGCATCATGCTCACGCGACAATACAAAATTTATCACGACTGAGAAATTATGTTGTTTGCTATCTTCATTATGTACACAAAGCTAAAAAAAACCATAAAGCAAGTCCGAACACGTTCACAGTATGTTAAGCATTTTTTGATATTTTTGAAAGTCTTCGAACATTTTTTTTGCTATCGAAATTATGATGGATGTTCATAATAAACTTAAGCTTAAATCAACCCAGAATCAAGAAAACAAAGGAATCAGATCTAACCAATATCTATGGATCTAACAGATATTTCGATGGTCAGTCTGGAGACGCTAGCGCGCGGCGGCCTCAGCTTTAGGATGACACTGTTTTCGGACATCGATTGTTTCGGGAAGCTACCCGAAAAATCATGCCATAGAAAAGTAGTCAAAATTAAAAACATTTCTATGGCACTATTAACTTAACTTTATCTGGCCTATGAAACTGACTGTCAGTGTCGCATAGGCCCAGACCCATAGGTGAAAGTAAAAAAAAAATATTTTATGGTGATTTGAGATTTGTTGGCGCAGTGTTGCGCGTAGGTACCACACTTTGTGGATCTAAGCCTAAATGACGGGACCGCTAGAAAAATTTGCAGGCAATACCAGCCAGGGTTGCCGAGAAATGCTTCGACGATACACATAAGAATGCAACAACAGTATTTTTATATGCACCGACTACAAATGGAAGATAGTCCATGAGGAGTTTCCCCTTGCAAGATAATATAATATAACACATACTTACCTACCTTAATAAAATCAATTCTAAGAGAATCCTCACTGAGAACTTCGTTGTTCGTTATCAAAGAAAACCGCACTGTCATGCTTACTCTCGTATTTACGACCTATGGCAAAACCAATACCATTGCTTAAATTATTTGTTATTTATATCAATCGCTCTATTCATTGCTTAGAATCACATAGATGTTCTTTCGGCATAAAAATTAGATATTGTATTATCTAATCTATACTTCTATACTAATATTATAAAGCTGAAGAGTTTGTTTGATTGTTTGTTTGAACGCGCTAATCTCAAGAACTACTGGTCCGATTTGAAAAATTCTTTCAGTGTCAGATAGCCCATTTATCGAGGAAGGTTATAGGCTACTTTTTATCCGGGTGCGCGCAGCAGTTCCCACGGGAATTCCTGAGATTAGCGCGTTCAAACAAACAAACTATTCAACTTTATAATATTAGTATAGATCCGAGTATTTATTTATTAACTTATTATTATTAACGGTCCAATAACTATTTAGGCCCAAGTTAACCGATATCTGAAACGCCCATTTTTCATAAAACAACCGTTTACTTTGAAAATTGAACGTGATAATTCAAAGTAGACCGTTTTAGGAAAACTGACGTTTAATTTGTGGGTGAATTTGGGCCCCAGTGGTCAGACGAGTGAAAAAACCAGCAAATAATAATAACCAACGTAGACCTACAAAAACGCTTTGACGTCAGCATCTATGCGCTTACGCACGCTCGAGAGATTACCCCGCTATATAACTTGACCATTTAATTGTTTAGGTATATATTTTTTATAGTAATTTTTTAACTATAACAAATATAAAAACACGTGGAAGATGCATTTTCGTCATAATTACTAACAACTTTGAGCATTCATATTTGTGACTTTATCATTAACTTTGTGCTGCTTAAGGTGAATGCAACGCCTGGAAACGGGAAATTCAACGGCGACGCATTCATTTTACATTAAAAACTTTTTATAAAAAACAAAACCGACTTCGCAAAAAAACACTGAAAGGGAAAAATAAATAAAACTTTTCACATGGCTCTAGAAGACGGTGTCTGCAGGTCTGTTGACTGTGTTTATTTTGCCACCGAACAAAAAAATAATTTTGAATATCGGTCCAGCCATCTTCGAGTAATCGGTGAACATACATAAAAAAAAAAAGATATGGTCGAATTGAGAACCTCCTCCTTTTGGGAAGTCGATTAAAAATACTTTATCAACATATAACATCACATCTCTGAAAGCCACGTGGTCACTGGTGATCCCCAAACACTAGCTTTCAAATCAATAACCTCATTTGTATAACTTTTTAGAATACATACCACTTCAGAAGGTGATCAGTGATAACCGGCTGATGATCTTCGCTGCGAAGGCGGCGCTCACAGACCCCCAGTACTACTCGCAGAGCACCGCTCTCAAGTGCCTGGCCTTCGCCACCAAGATCGAGACCATATGGCGAGAAGTGCTTATCGACAATCCTCACATCTATGTAAGTTTTGCATTAAAATATTTTTTAAATAAAAAGGGAGATGATAAATCTTATACCAGACGCCCCTGTGTTGCTAATTGCAAAATGCCTCAAACAGGTAATGTGAAAATACCCCTCAAAAAGTGTGAATAAAGTATAATAGAATTTAGAAGATGCCAGTACGGCCTCGGCATAAGCACTCAAGGCACTCGAAGAAGGAATAGCCCGTCACTGTGACTTTCAAAATTGTAATCGGCATTAGGTATGGCTGATTCACAGGTTAAACAGTATCATATTGGTTGAATATATTTCACTCTATCTATTTAAAACACCAATAATATAATAAGTAGTTAGCCACGTAGGCTAATTTTGGGATATCCACATTAAAAAACTGCCCAATCCTAGAACTAAGCAGTCCTCAATATTCTTTCGATTTACCAGAGAAAAATTCTTATCGATACAACTTATCATTTCAGTTACAACTGGTCTACATACTAAGGCATCACCCGGAAGGAATGGTTCGAAAAGAAGCAGCGAAAGTCTTAACGAAGGTCTACGTGAACCAAAAAATATTGCCGACCTTCCAAACTACTTTATACGAAGTGATGATGGCCGCAGCATTAGACGACCTGCATTGGGAGGTGCAGTTGGCAGCGCTGCGGTTCTGGAAACACGCGATATGCAGCCAACTGACGTACAGGGGGATGATCGATGGAAAGTTCCCGTCCGTCACCTTCTCAAAAGCGAAAAGGAAGATAATAACACTAAATGACGAAGAAATTTTACGACAACTAACTTCAATCATGAACGACCTGTCGTCTATTGGTTGTTTAACAGTACTCCACGAATGCATGAATGAGATTAACAATATTGAGATTATAGAACAAGCTTATTCTATGGCTACAGAACTGATAGAAATATTAGATAAGTATAAATTCAAAAAAATATCGAATTTATCGATTACATACCCGCAGGAATTAAAGCATGAAAGTAATGAACAAGAAATGGCCATGGACTTGACTGTGGCAGATAATACGGACATAAGAGATAAGGTTATAGACAGTATATTGAATACGGATCAAAGTGAGCTGATAATAAATCTACATGACAATTATATTCAAACAAAGTCTGATGAAATGGATGAAGATTACAAACTGTATACTTTGCCTAGAGAAAAAATACACCCGAACAAGTTCCTTGAAGTATTCAAAGGAACTGATTACCGCTCATTAATTAAGGACAAAAGGAAATGGAATTCTGAAGTTTACAGTTTAGATGTATTACTTGATGAAATTTTAGACATTTAAGTTTTAGATTTATTTACCTTAATTTCAAATGATCTTTTTAATATCGATATGTATTACTTTAGTAAGTATTTAATTAAAAACAACGATTTTAATTAAATAAAAATCAAGTGATTATAAAGAAAATATAATCTCAAGCTTACGCACTGTAACATTGCCTTCTTATTAGCCTTAACACTAGTAACAATCCAACGAGTTGGCTTCCGTATTAACTTCATATAAGCCAAGAACATCATCAAGGAGTGAAGATAAGTTTCTGATGCCATCATTCCATTTTGTCTTATCTTCAATAATTTGTTTGAAATCTGTATCCTTAATGTAATTAACGAATAAATAAGGCGATGCGAATCTCAATAGTTTTACCTTTGGTTTCAGAGGAGGCGGTGTCTGGGTGGCTTGTAATGTCATGTGTTTTTCGTATATACTTGCTAGAAGGTTTACATCATCTGCGTTTAGTATATCCTCGATCACATTGTCAGAGGTTTGCCCGTCTATCATATCCACACTATCGTCGGTGCCTTCTGGTTCCTCTTTAATATGAACTAAAAGTTCATTTACGCTAGTGATCTCTCCCTTTTTCGGTGTTATACAATCAGGAACATTGTATCTCTTAAGAATATCATACAATTCCTGGGCAATGGTTAGCGTCGCGTCCATTATACCTACTTCTGTTTGATCGTGAAGTAATGTAACAAAAACGGTAAGACAGCCAATGGAAGCAAGTTCATCAAGAATTTTAATCAGTCTCTTCTGTATTTCTGCCTCGTTTAACGTGACGATCTTTCTAGTTTCTCTAGAGAATGTAACTGGTGGAAAGTTGCCGTCTAGCATACCTTGTCCGGAGAGGAGGGAGTAGTAGACGCACCTCCAGAATTTCAGAGCACTGATCTGAACCTCCCAGTGGAAGTCGGAGAGAGCAGAGGAGACCATGTGCTCGTATAGCGTCTGCTTGAAGGTGGGCGTCATCTTGATGTTCTGGTACAGATCACAAAGTACGTTGCACGCTTCTTTACGTACAATACCCTCTTCATTATGGCGCATAATATAAAGCAGGCGTTCCTGTGGGCAAAAAGCATACAATTTCTAAATATTATTATCTTCTTAAGAACAAGTTTGAATCTATAATCGACAATATTTAAGTCCTAACGAACCTGCATATCAGGGTACTCGCCAATCAGCTGATCCCAAATGACGTTGATCCTACTAGCTGCGCCGATGCACTTGAGCGCCGACACCTGTACGTAAGACTCATAGTCGTTGAAAGCTATCGTTGCTGCTAAATTTATCAGATTGTTCTCCAAGATTTGCTTCTGGAATGACGGGAACTCTGCAGACAGAAATTGAATGTTTCAAACAAAAGTTCAGAATATTTGTAGTATTTTTTTTTGTGATACTACGTACTTATGTATGCTATTTCAGTGCAAAGTTGTAATAATTCCAACGCTGTATCTCGTATCTCCCAATGGCGATCCTGCATCTTCAAATATATGCTTTTGCCGAGGTCGTGGAGCGCGGTACCCGGTTGTGAGTCCATTAGCAGCGTTAAGTTTGGCTGCAGGAACTTTCTAACTGTCCACATAATTACTTTCAGGGAGACTACCACGAACTGAAAAAAAAAATATTAAAAATAAAAACGAGGTTTTCTTCTATCAATCTAGTTTTTTGGCACTGAAATTCTGTCATCCGACTAGGTGTGCAGGGATAAGAATTACCTTACGGACATTGAAAATCTTATGTTTATTTACTGTTTCAAAACACTTACAACTAGATTCTTTAACTCACCTTGCAACTCAGATTGGGTCTATCCAAGTTGGTCATAACAACATTATACAAACATAAGATTTCGCAACTTTCATGCCAGTGAATTGTACGGTTCGCCACCAAAGACAGCACGTTGTCCATAACGTACGTCATCACGAGGTTCTTCTCTTCACCGTCTTCGAAGTTCTCATCCAATTTGGGATCCCCATACATGTCTACAGGATTATACTCGTACAAAACGTAAAATAGGGCTTGAAAAACTAAATTCGCCTGCTCTTCGTTCAAATGTTCCTTCAAATGGATGAGTTTCTTTACACATTGTAAAATAACTGACAACGTGTCTAGTTCTCCAGTCAAGTCTCTTAAAGCAAAAGCGGCTTTCGCTGTATACTCGCAGGAAAGATTCAGAAGTTTCAATATATAATCGTGAATCCTTATATCAGTCAGCGCTGATTGCGGTTTACCATACGTAACGAAAACCAATACTGGTATTAAAAATACAAATAACATTTGATTCCTCATTTTTATTCGTGTCTGATCTTCTTGATCTTCCCACATACTAGCCTCTTTGTCTTTGAACATGGAGTTCCATATTATATTACAAGAAGAACAAAAATCAAGGACCAACGTGGCGCTGCGACGTTGGATGAAAGCTTGAATAACGTTAAAATTGAAAGCTGCTACTTCTAGAAAATCTTCATTACTATAAAGTACTCCCGGTAACATAGGTTTTGTAAGAAAGACTTTCGCAATTGTAAGCCAAAATATTAATTTCAAAAGTGACAATGACATCTCATCCGTACGGATCCGCTCGCTCGCTATAAATAAATACGAAGTAATTTTGTATTCCTTGATGAGGATATTCATAAGCATAGTTGTATTCTCAATGCGACCTTCCTTGGCTACCACCGCGAGAAGCGTTTGTACTGTAGGTTCGATGGCGGTGCATATTTCTTCCTCTTCTTGACTGGTTAGACTCTGTACATTAATAAAGTCGTATTTACTGATACGTTCCACTAAATGATTGACAATTATTCTGATTGTAGCGTAGTCTTCCAGATCATTGAGCTTCCAAAGAAAGTCTGCCATGAATTTATATATTTGCCGTACAACAAATACGGTTGTTTTCTCGTAGCATAAACTGAGTATTTCTTTCCATACACCAGTTTCCTTAAGCCAAGCTACGCCTGAGCTGTGTGAGACGATACCCAGAGCTACTTTTATGTAAGCTACACGTATGCTTGGGTTTACATTTGGTTCACAGATTTGTTTGAACCCTGCCCGTAACTTGTCTCCTTGTTTGGCGAATACCTTTGCAAAGTTTAACTCTTTGTGCACCGCCATTGCGAGTACCTTCATGATGAACACTTTGACGGTGTTGTGTGCATTGTCAGTGTGATCTAATGCTTCACTAATCAGATCAGATATCAAAGGTGCTTTAGTGAGATGTACTACCTCTGAAAATGAAAAAATGCTTCACGTAAGAATTATACTATACAGAGACGAATGTAAAAGGGTGAATGCAGCAGTCATTTTTATCGCATGTTAATCGTGATTTTTGCAACACATTGTACAAACAACATTATCGTCACCCGTTATTGATTCATCTGTTGTAGATTCAATAAAATCGTCTCTACCTAATGTAAAATTATATTTGCCTTGACTTTTATCAATAGCATGTTGTTGGGGTTAATGTAAGCTACAAGATATATTATCATCAATTTCGGGTGTAGGTATAAGTATATCGCGACGGTTATAAGTCACGCTAAAATTGCCTAGTCATTGTCGGTCGGGTTTACCTCCGTCTAGTTATGTACCATCTGTATGTTGTCTGTGAATCATGCCGCCTATTCGAATAATTATATGTATTTGAGCGTCATCGCAGTCGTTACCAGTGATATATTTCTGGTGGGTTGTGTAATCATTATCGCTTTATCATTTTTGTTACCTTTCATAGCTATCAACAGGTCTAAACAAGCAGAGAGCTAAATATTTTTTTGGAGTTTAGTGTAACCCTGCAAAGTGCTAAAAAGTGTCGATGATAGAAAAGTTCTAAATACGCGATTTGGGGAGACAAATCGGGCATTAGAGGAATAAAATTAGCTACTTTGCCATTACAGGTTCAATATTATTTACGTTAACATGAGAAAAATATCAACAGGCGTCGTAAAATACACATCATCTTCAATGCGGAGTGCATTGAAGCAGACACTGAAGGAATCAACTATAAGAACATTGGTACAAATAAGTCAATAGGTTAATTTTTTCGATAGTACACTACAAAGAGTCAGAGTTCCAAATGTTATCATGGCTGGAACGTGGGCGATCTATACATTTAAAAAATATAGGAATGTCTTCTCGTTTTTGTATGCAGAATTTTTTTTAAGGAAAATTTGTATCTTTTATTGGCGCAGCCTAAATATTTTAAATATCAGAACCTTGTAGTGTCATCCAGATGTTATTTATTCTTATAAAATATCTGACGTAGGAGATAAATCTAGATTAATAATTATTATCTTGAATCTGATTTGATAATATAGCATTATTTATAGCTCAAGGCTCAACACCGGTATTGTCAAGGGAGTAAATTAACCTAATACATACTTGTTCTCCAATTAATTAATTAGGCAACAATCATATACTATCTACAGAAATCGGCCAAGTGCAAATCAAAAGTCATGTTTTCATCATTATCTGCCTAGCCTTTTCCGAACTACGGTTAGACTGGAAGCAACTGGAAGACTGGAACCGGGTGCAACTGAGAACCAGTGATTTACATGGGGTGACTAGTCAAGTATTCAGTATCTAATTATTGTTATAGCGGTAATAGACATCATCATCTGTCTAACAATGACGGTTTATAAGATACAGCCTGGTGGAAGACGGACAGCGAAGTCTTACGGCCGTTCCCAATAACCTATCCGTCAGTTGATTTTCTTACTAGAGATAGAATTTTGACATTAGCTCCATACAAGTAATGTCAGATTCCAATCTCTAGTAACCAAATCAACAGATAGATAGGTTATTGAATTCCGCAGTTAGTGACAGGGATCTGTTTTACCCTTTAGGTAAGGAACCTAAAAGGTAACAGCCGAAGCAGTGGGCATAAGTTAGTCAAAACCAAAAAGTACGATGTCACTCCGGCCTAATGGATAACACAAGTCACAAGACGAACTTTGTGAGGCAATATTTGCTTTATTTTTTGTATGATATGGTATCTTATCAGCCAGTGTTTCGAAGACCTTTGAAAGTTAGTCATAACTTGTAAAGGCATACATTACACAGCACTTTCTGATTCGGCTGGTTTTAGGTGTTTGGTAGAAAAAATATGTACGCCGTAGAATTGAGAACCTCCTTGTTTTTGGAAAGACGGCTAAAATATTTAGAACATTCTGGGACTTAGTATTTACTTATGAGGATGACTTAGTATGTACAGTCGACAGCATATCAGTGTACACAAATCTGGCAAATTTCTGCGTTCGGTTTTCAACCTTATCACAATAGTGGAAGGTTAATGTTCGATTGGTAAAATTTGACAGATTGTGGTAACTTGGTGTGCCGTCGTCTGTACAAACATGACTTTTAAAATTAATACAGTCATAAATCTTGCATTGAGAATTTACAATTCAAACCAGTTGCGTTTTTGTTATTGCTATATTGATAGACTACCTCTAAGGCCTTCTTCAGTAACTTTTTGCTTGATTTTAAACAAGCTTAAATGAATATGTTTAGATCTATGTATGTATACTAATATTATAAAGCTGAAGTGTTTGCCAGGAATAACTGTTTTTTTTAAGAATTATTTCAGAGTTAGATAGTCCATTTGAGATGCTTGTGGTTATGTAACAACCGCGTGTTTCGATTGATCAACGCTTGGCGGTGTCGGTTCAAGGTCTCGAATGTTATTTGAAAATTTTTGGTTTTCATTGGATACGGGTAGTCCGAAGCCAGAAACCCTGGCATCCAGTTTTACTAAGGAGTATTGGGTTGCATGGTTAACTGAGTTGAGGAGGTCAGATAGGCAGTCGCTCAATGTAAAACACGGAAGTTGTTAGATTAATCCTCTAAGAAGATGACAATTTGAACTTTGAACATTGAAAATCCGTACTAATGGACTAAGGAAAAATAAAATGTTTGTTTGTAGGTAAGTGCCCAAATCTCCAAAACTACTGAACCGATTTGAAAAAAATATATTACTATTACGAAGCTACACTATCCCCGGGTTACTTACGCTGTATTTTATCTGGGTACGGGAAGAAGTTTCTACGGTACGCGGGCGAAACCGCGGGAAACAGCTAACGCAAAACAAACTGACCAACCACATTGATGGTTATTGCCGCGTCACGGAATGATTTCCATCACATTTCAAGTCCAGTTACATTTTACACTTGTGTGCTAATTATTTTGTATTACAGACGTGAATTGCACAACAACCTGAGTTTTTACATCAGGAACAAAATCAATAGCTACATCATTTTGATAGGTAAGTTATGTTTACTTAATTTTGAGATGATGTAGTCTTGAACGTTTGAAAAATTATTTTAAAAGCTACACAGAACTATTATGTCTTTCAGATGTATGTTCGGCCATATCGGCTGTTCTCCAAGGAGATCAGCTATCTGAGCGATATACTGCGGAATTTAATAATCTGTCTATCTCTGGATTTGCTTACTAGAGATAGAATTTTGACATTAGCCCCATACAAAGTAATGTCGAATTCCTATCTCTAGTAAGCAGATCAACCGATAGATAGGTTGTTGGGAACGACCGATAGTCAATAGCGTATGCGCAGACACAGGCGCACTCTCTCTGTCCAATGGGAAACTATACCTAAAATGCTTAAAATCGAAATAGTCTTCATAGTTTGGCTTCACTGAACAGCAGGGGTGTATTTACCCTTAGGCTAGAAGGGCTATAGCTCGGGGCGGCAAGCCGCGGGGGGCGGCCGGTAGGGTGCCCCTGGGGCTTGATTTCATTCCTTGATGGGGAAAGCGGAAAGCGGAAAGCTATAGGAGCCCAGAGCGCGAAATCTTAAAAAATACGCCCCTGCTGAACAGTCTGACTTGCTTTCATCTGCGGTTTTCCGAGGAAACTATTTCCCACACATGGATAAAAAGTAGCCTATATGTTAATCTGATGTTAAGTTACCTACTGCCAAGTTTCATCAAAATCCGTCCACTGGTTTGTGATGGAGGAACAAACATCCACACATACATGAAAACCATTTATAACCCTGCGTAAATATAACAAGCCAATGCATAAAGATAATACGCATTTACAACTTTGTATTTCTATAATCATGCCACATATTTATGACTAGGCGTTTTCCCGCAGTTTCTTTCGTGTAAAATATTGCCTATAGCACTCACGAATAACGAAGCTTTCTACCAGTGAAACAATTTTTAAAATTGGTTCGTTACTTCCACAGAATACCCCCTACAAAAAACCTACACACAATTTTATCTCTTTATAATATTAGTATAGATTATAATTATGAGCACAATCATAATTAATTAAATCTGTATGTTGTAAGGCAGACGGCAATAATTCTATAATAATTTCATACTATACAGGTAATTATATTGGAGGCAAAGAGGTTAAATAGATGCAAAACCTGTATCCTCCTTTTATCTTGGTGTTGGCAATGTAATGATAGTGCATGTAAGGTTAAAATTGAATCCAAATAATATATCAATTACTAGCTTCCGCCAGTGGTTTCACCCGCTTTCCCATAGCCTATAGCCTTCCTCGATAAATGGGCTATCTAACACTGAAAGATTTTTTCAAATCAGACCAGTAGTTCTTGAGATTAGCGCGTTCAAACAAACAAACTCTTCAGCTTTATAATATTAGTATAGATTTTGCTTTCTGGATGTCTGATATTGTCTTAAGTATAACATTGTCTTCGAAACGGAGTTTTGCAGCAGAGTAATTGCAATTAATTAATTATTCAATTTAAATCAGGGAACAGATCAATAAGCACTTAAATTCTAAAACATTGCAATCTGGGTAGATTATGAACCACAGACAGCAATTTTTCTTTTCATTATATATATTTGATTGCTGTGGAATAACTTAAAATTGATTTGTCATACTAAGAACCATCTGTATTATAACTAGTGTGGGATGTTTACACAATTTTTTTTAATAATATGTGCCGCTTTTTACTAGTCGTAATAAAGAATAAACATTTTTTGTCTGTTTGCGCAGACTCCAATACTTTTGAACTGATTTGTAAAATAATTTCGCTGTTGGGAAGCTTCACTTTTCCCAAGGTTATATATATTATCTGGGTGTGGAAGTACCCCCAAAACGCAGGTGAAGCTGTGTGAAACAACAAATGAATTGTAACAATGATTAAGCAAGATTTAATCACAGAATTCAATGTATGATGCATTGTAGGCACAGTAGTTTTTATGTGGAAAATTACTGAGTCAAAATCTTCTATACTTAGCCCTACTTTGTATTGAAATGAGCAGGCAACATTTTTTTAAACTAATTTTCAGGAGCAGCAATGAAAATGGTATTGAAATTAGAAATCAAAGGTAAAAGACACAGCTAGGTGTATTATTTTATTATTTCTGTTCATTTTAAATGTGCACAGTTAATCAATGCTTTTAAAATATTAAACCTTACTAAAGTATTTATCTACATTGTTCAAACCCCAATTTAGAGGTAGGAGGATGGATTTATCTATACTAATATTATAAAGAGGAAAACTTTGTTTGTTTGTTTGTTTGGTTGTAATGAATAGGCTCAAAAACTACTGGACCGATTTTAAAAATTCTTTCACCATTCGAAAGCTACATTATCCACGAGTGACATAGGCTATATTTTATCCGGGTACGGGCAGTAATTCCCACGGGATGCGAGTGAAACCGCGGGAAAACGGCTTGTTATTTATATTTAATTTTAATTAATATTGTTAATAGCATGTTGAGAAGTATTCTCAACCAACCTACCTGAATCTGTCAAATTTTAACTAACCTAACCTTCCACTTGATGAGGTTGAAAATCTACTGAAGAAATCTGACAGATTGAGGTAGGTTGATGTGCTAGTGTCTGTACACTAAACCTTTAAGGACAATGTATGAAACCAGTCACACATCTGTCCAAAGGCTTAAGGAAAATCAGTAAAACAATACACACAGTGCACATGCTGCTTTTGTTTGTTCCAACTATTTAAAATATGCCGTCTAAGTAAACAACATGTTTATTGCATAACGAATTATTACTTTTATCTTTCTCTGCGGCATGATTATTAGAACAAAGAATAATTTCATTTAACTGTAGGTACTAAGTTTGTTTACTTATACAGAGATAATGCTTACCAGGATCGGCGCAGTTCGATAGTTTTGTGATAAGCCCATCAGCGTAATAATTATCCAAAACATAGTTCGGCTCCGTAAGCCTGTCGAATAGTAGCTTCATCTTATTTTGTAACTTAACGCACAACATCTTCCCTCTCGTTTCACTGCAGCTAACATCAAGAAAAACACTTAATACGGCAGGCCTTTTCGTCAAGCGCTTGTGCTTATAATCCTCGGCAAGTGGTCCGCTACAAAAATATAATAACCTGATTCGAATACAACAAACCAACAAACATCACCTTGAATCGCCTGGAATTAAACTGACAGAAAAATGGCACTGACAGTGAAGACTACAGAATGACATTGACATTCTGGTAATCCTTTATTACAAGTTTTTGAACAATTATTTTACTTGAATTGAATAATAATATTTTTTTTAATTATTAAAAATACTATTGATTCGTATTTTTCTATATAAGCAGAGCACTAGTACAAAGTTATGAGAAAATTTGACACCTAAAATGTGCCTGTGGCTGTTAAATAAAATTATCAATATCTTATCTGTTTGTAAATGCCACAGATATACAAAACAAATGATAACGTGTTATCGGTAACTATAACATTAGTTACACGTTACGTTGTTCGTTACATTTATAGTTTTTCATATATTGTTTGAATTTTATAAATCACGCTTGGAGAGTAAACCCAGATACAAAATTATAAAATCCCAATATTAACTAGGAACTTACGTTAAAATATCAATAATATTAACATAACCTGAAATTAAATTCGACTGCGATCATTATAACGATTTTTTACCACGGGATGGAGAAAAAATTAGCGTATAGATTTTTGTAAGTGCGTTCTATTTCGCGTTTAATTACGTGTATAATTTTTTTTTTTAAATCGTCAGTGACTGAAAATTTTGCATTACGAAGTTGTCGAAGAAATCTCATCACGAATAAATTTAATAACAATAGTCCATTTTTAAGGCTGTCCCTAGCTTTGTAAACAATAAAATGGTGGAATAAATGAATGCCAGTAATAATTTCAGTCGTTAAAAAACATTGATCAATCTTCAATATTTAACTCTTGCACGACCAGAGTTTGTAATTATTTGGACGAGTTTTTATTTTTATTCACTACGTATTCGTGATTGGTGTTGCTTGGAACACTCGGCTTGTATTGGGTATTTTTTTAGAGGTATAGAACTTCAAATTGCAATAAAAAAACGATGGATTATTCGGTTGACATGATTTTTTTTTTATTCGAAAGATAATCTTGTGGCATTTCATTTTAAATATGATTTCTGGCATATAAATGCCACGGCTGGCTCGTGCCACAATCGATTTATTGAAAGACACGTTTGGTGACCGCCTTATTTCACGTTTTGGACCTGTAGTTAGCCTCCAAGATCTTGTTATTTAACATCGCTAGACTATTTTCTTTGGAGCTATGTAAAGTCATTGGTCTATGCGGATAAGCCACAAACGCTTGACCATTTGGAAGACAACATTCGCCGTGTTATTGCCGATATACGACCACAAATGTTGAGAAAAGTCATCGAAAATTAGACGTCCAGATTGGACTACATCCGAGCCAGTCAGTCAGTCAGTCGAATAATCCATCGTTGTTTTATTGCAATTTAAGTTCTATACCTCTAAAAAAAACAGCCGTTATAATTGTTACCAGTCGCAATAACGTTACTGCTATTGCATAAATTGCGTTACACGTTACGTTATTACGTTTTTGACGGTGACGGTCGACGATGTCACGGTATTTCAAGTTCAAGCCCTCCCTGCTTGGTTGAATGATTGTTCTAGAATTGTTAGCGCTTCTGTCAAATTTTTATCTGCAATCTGCAAGACAACTTGCTGACTTGACTTGCGGTGAAATTGAACTGTAAAATTGTGTAAATACAGTTTATGTGGAACGAGTGCTTCTACTCTATTCAATACGAAGTGATATTGTGTACTTTTTTTATTAGTGCGTGAAATGCCTTTGAGAGGAAGAAGTTTCGTAAGTGTTCATGTTATATGATATCTCATTTCCTTACGATTTTTGTAGTGAATTCACGCGCGGGTTGCTGTCTCATGCATGTGTCTAACAATGTTTTCGTCCGCTGATCGGTGCATAGAGCCGCCCTTGACTGCAGCCAGCAATCATCTGCATTATTGACATACTAACCTAATAATATGGTATATCCAAGTGTAGTGCTGTGACGATTGCATCGATGAGTTTCAGTTTTGCCTGCTTACAGTTGCAGCACATTTTTGGCACACATCCAGCTGTAGTATCCTTGACTGTGTAATGTTAACTAATATAATAATTAACAAAAATTTGGGTTGCAAACGATGGTACCGCTAGAGGTCTGATATGGTGGTCTTCCACAGGATGGTTGATGCGTGCCTGCTATAACACAAGTGTTCCCGAGTGCCTCTTAACAGCCTGCTTTTGAGGTTAGTCCCACATTTGTTGTCTCTGTGTAGGTAAACCAATATTTGAACATGGATTGATCATTCATTTGTGAAGTTTTGTTTGTTAGAATTATGTGTCTAACAGTAAATTGTGTTATAATGCACTTGTGTTTTGTGCCAAAATTGTGAAGTATGAGTAAGTCCTTTTTAGTGTGGTGTGGAGCCAAATGTGAGGACCATGAAGTGTCAAATATTGATGTAACTACATGACCGGGCTGTTTGTGCCGCTGAATGTATGGTGTCAGTCGCTACCGGTGTTTGATGGATACTGTAGTAATGTGATCATTGTTTAACAGGTCTATTATGCCTGTATGAAATTGGACTTTTGAATTTTTTAAATGTCTCTAATTAATTATCCAGAAATTTTTTTATTATTTATGGAGCCACTATAATTATTTGATATTATATGTCTTAAACAAAAATATGTAAAAATAGAATATTTGAAAGCTATTTGGTTTAACCTCATATTTTAAAGGATACTTAAAATAAAACATCAAATAAGTCAGTTACAACCTTCTTATAAACTATGAAAACCAAAATGAAACAGAAAGTTATACTTCCAACTGAGCCAAATGTGTTAACACCTTGAAATTGACTATGTCACTACTAGGGATTGCAATCCGGTCCGGCGGATCCGGTAATCCGGCGGATCCGGCGTGTTTTTAGACCTACCGGATCCGGCACCAACGCACCGGATCCGGTGCCGGATCCGGTTAAACTTTAAATCGCAAAAAATACATTGAAAAAGGTACTAGTAAGTCAAATCCTCAAGAAAAAGAAGGTTATCGGAGAGTCAAAAGTAAAAGGAAACAGATTACATTATGAGGAAATACTTAAAAATTAATGACTTCGTAAGAAATAGAGGGAGAAAAAGGGACAAAATAACACTTTTCACATGGCTCTAGAAGTAGGTGTCTGCAGGTCAGTTGATTGTGTTTATTTTGCCACCGACTTCTAGAGCCATGTTAAAAGTTTTATTTGGTTCCTTTCAGTGTTTTGTGAAGTTGGTTTTTTTTTTTTTGTAAACAGATTTTAATTTTATGCTTTTCAGTTTTTGGGTCTAAAACTATAATATTTTAATACCCACTGTGGCAGTCGTAACCAATAATTAAGCCATAATCAATTCAATATCAAGTATTCAGTCGATGCTTGCCTGCAATGTTCATGAGTTGCCCTAGATTTCTCAGGGTGTCCATCATCAGATCCTGACCTGACGAATATGGGACCGGTCAGACTTTGACTAAAACCCACCGTGTCCCTTCTGGAGCCCTTTGTGTGCCAAAGCAGCGGTAACTCTTTCGAACAATCCCGCAGCCCCGACAGGCTCTGGCCCTAATGGTTTTGTTGACCTATTTGAGGAACGCGTGGAACAACGCGCGCCGCCGACACGGGTGTGTCTCCTCAGTATCGTCTCCTAGGAGACGGAAGAACGATGTGCCACCAGAAAACTTACTGCGCACAGACCCACGCCTACGGTGCCCGGGAGCGTCTTTTGACACCCGGCGACCGTGTTTACCACCAGGTCCACAGCGGCGGCTGGGATGAGCGGCGCGAATTCGCAGTCGCTCCGCCGCTTGCTTC
Organism: Heliothis virescens; assembly: GCA_002382865.2. Taxonomy (NCBI): domain Eukaryota; kingdom Metazoa; phylum Arthropoda; class Insecta; order Lepidoptera; family Noctuidae; genus Heliothis; species Heliothis virescens. The sequence continues at coordinate 2,530,295 of NWSH02000019.1, forward strand.
TCTAGCATAACTGCTCCGCAGAAGGAGGCGACGGCATCCCATTCCCTCTCGCCCCTCACCATGGCTTGAACCACGGCTGGGCGCGAGAGTTTGCCGCCGCCAATTGCCGCCACGGGTCAGGCAGGTACCTCCCGAAGCAACCGTGCCCGGTGTGGACCCATCATGCCGAAAGTGAGGGCCAAGTACATATACCCCCCAGCATATTTGCTAATCCGGCCGGATCCGGCCGGATTTACGCCAATCCGGCCGGATCCGGCCGGATTGAAAATGATACCGGATTGCAATCCCTAGTCACTACTTCAAATAAGGATGTGTTAGCATATGCAACTAGAAAGTAACATGTTGTAATCTGCAAGAAACATTCTAAATGAAAGTTTAGTTAAACCAACGTAAGAGAAAAGAGAATTTTATTATTTACAATATTGAAAATGACACTCGCCAAATTCCTTTGGTGTTTGGCCAAATCATTAACCTCTTAAACATTGAGAAATTGAATAATATCAGAGAGGAAAGTCTTGTTCACTCATAAATCCTCAAATTATGAATGCAAATATGAAGCCAATCTTTTGTTGATTTTTTGCATATGATTTTTTAAATGCAAACATAATTTTGAACAGTCTGTCTAGTTTTTATTTATTTATTTTATTTTAATTCTTTTTGCACATTTCGTACAATGGCGGACTTAACGCCTTAGGCGTTTTCTACCAGTCTACCTTAGGGTGGTGGAGAAATAACAGTGGTAGGTGCATGGTTCTAACATTTAAAGTTAAAAGAGAGATCAAAAATAACAATAATAAGGATATATACCATATATGGATAATGATATAATATACATATATACATACATATACATANTTTAATTCTTTTTGCACATTTCGTACAATGGCGGACTTAACGCCTTAGGCGTTTTCTACCAGTCTACCTTAGGGTGGTGGAGAAATAGCAGTGGTAGGTGCATGGTTCTAACATTTAAAGTTAAAAGAGAGATCAAAAATAACAATAATAAGGATATATACCATATATGGATAATGATATAATATACATATATACATACATATACATACATACATATTTGCTAGAGAGACAGTGAAAAAAAGAAATGACAACAACTTACGGTTGTGATTCTGCTAATTTCCTACGGATGTGGTCACGAAGTTTTAATTTGAAGGTGTAG